>CAJHQP010002226.1:0-91030 GCA_905132765.1 Moricandia arvensis
AAATTTATTGTTGTGAACAATATTTTTTGTTATAGTTTCCTTGTTAAACGCATAAGTTTTAATTCAAAGTTGCTACATCACCATTTTTAATCCACACCATTAATTCTTGATGATGACAACAAGGTGAACGTATGATAAACACTACGAGTAATGAGAACTAGATTTTGATCCACGCTTGGAAAGCGCGGTTTTTTTATTTTAAATTTTTTTAAAATATTATTTAATAAGTAATCGACTGTTTTTAGATATTTTTAACTTTTGACAAACCTATCCAGACCTTGAATGATCCTATTCGACATCGTAAATACATAATATTCGGATGTAAAATCATTTTAAACCCCAATATTCAGAAAAACTGAATTGTACTCGATGGGTATTTAGATGACCATGTCTAACACCCGTATAGGTGTTATCGTAAATTGTAATATATAACATATATAATTGTGTCTGTTTATATATATTTGAAATTGCTCATATTGTACTATATTGTCTTATATTTATGTTGAAATAAGAAAAATTGTATAACTAACAAATTAATATAGTTGTCTAAATTACCATAATTTTTATGTTTGTATATAACATATTTAAATTAATAGCAAACATCTTTAAAATAGTTAAGATAAAATATAGTTATTATTAAAATCTGAGAAATATATATATATATATATATATATGTAAGTGTATATATATATATTACATATTTACGATTATTTTTAAATGAATCTGTTTAATCATATACACTGAAATATTTTGGCCCTAACTATTGATTTAATGATATATTAAATTTGTATATACAATTGAAATATTTTGGGCCTTATGTTAATAAAATTACTAAAAAAACATTAATGAAAAAACGCTAATATCTTTGTTTCCAAACAAAGTTTTTTTTTAAATTTCTATTCATGTTTCCAAACAAAACTTTTTTTTAACTGCTATTCATGTTTCCAAACAATAGAAAGGTAATATAGTTTTAATAAGGTAAATATCTAACTAACTTGATATGGTCCATAAATTATGTAATACGCTAACAAACTTGAAACAGTTCAAAAGTTAAATGACAACTTTTAATGGTAGATAAATTTAGGACTCTATTTTAATAGAATAGATGTTTTTGATGATAAGGATTTTGGCAGTGCTACGCGCGGATAAGTCTCATAAATTCTTTTTATTTTATTTTTTTAAATATTTTACATAATTTGACGAAAAATGATATGATATCTTAACAGAAAAAGTGGATGGTGATAACTTCGCTAATGCTTTATTATTTCTTAACTTGATAAACTAGTATTTCTCAAGATCTATATGTGGAAGATTGCCTTTCAATGAGTTTTTTTTTTAGTTATTTATAATGCCTATTGTATTTTTGAAGACTTTATTATTAGCGTTGATGCCGTTAACAACTTTCATGCAATGTCTGCACTTAAAAATATTACAAAGCATGTACATTACTTTTCTATCTTTATCAGATTTCTTTTGTTTTTTGCTAAATTTTATATCTTTATAAGATCTACTTACATTTTTTTTTAGTTATTTTTTTAGCATCAAATAAAATTTACGGATTCATCGACTCTGTAAACCACTCTAGTAACTTTCTATACATGTGAACGACAAAAGACAACTGTTTCCTGGCACTACGTGCAAGTGTATCCGCCTTTAAGTTTTGTGTTCTGGATACATGAATGATCTCTGAGCTGTTGAAATTCTCCCTCAGATTTTTTATATCCTTCAAGTAATTCATAAAAGTTGGCCATTCCTCTAGTTTCGACACCATCTTCACCAGTTGGGAGCAATCTGTTGCAAAAGTCACTTGAAATTGTCGTAAATTCCTCATACACTCCATTGCCCAAATCAAATCCTCTGCCTCAACATGAAAAGGAGACAAAGCAGCTCTGGTGTTCCTTTCCCCCATTAAACTATCAAAACCTTCGAGTGTGCTAAACCATCCCTTTCCTGAAAAATATTGTGTTTTCCTTCCATGACCCATCTATGAAGCACCACCTACCTGGAATATTCGGTAGTGTTGATTCTAAAGTTCCTATGTGTTGAATTGCACTATGTTTACTCAACATGTGTGCCTCCTTCCAAACGATTGATTTTGTTTCCACCACCCGCAAAGTTTCTCTAGGGTCAATATCGAGATTACTAAAGACCTTTTTGTTTCTACCTTTCCAAATATACCATAGTATCCATGTATACTGATGATCTTCCAAATGTGGAGAAACTCGCCAAAAAAGATGATCCATATTCACAAAAAGTGATTGAGTTGAGAAAACATCTGGGGGCGATGGTATTTTTGAAAGTGCCCATACTTGGATCGCCGATGGACATTCGAAAAATACATGGTTAATTGATTTCTCTGATGCTCCGCATCTTTCACATCCTCTTTCTCCCTGTAATCCCCTCGATTGTAAATTTTTCTTAACTGGCAGACATCCTGATATCAGTTGCCATAGAAAGTGTTTCAACTTGGGAGGACACCTCACCTTCCAGCAAAACGCTTTTAAGGGGACTACTGAGGGGGGAAACAATTTAACCTCTTTTTACAGATCAGGGTATATACGTTCCACCTGATAGCCAGATTTTACTGAGTATTGCCCATTTTTTTTGTTAAATGCCACCCATCAACATCTGACATCACCCTTCTGGTCAAAGGGATGCTTTTTATAATTTGTGCATCTATGGGATCCACAAGTGTCCTAATAACCTGCAAGTTCCATGTTGGTGAAATTGGATTGATGAGCGAATCCACTGTAAGGTCCGAGTAAAAATTTGAAAACTTACTTTGTGCTGGTCTCGGGCGCATGGATGGAAGTCAGGGGTCATTCCATACGGATATAGATGATCATGATCCCACCCTTTTGATTAGTCATTTGCTAACCAAAGATCTAGCTGATACTATACTTCGCCATCCATAGGACGGTGATATTTGATCGCTTCCAAGAGTGATGCATTCCTGAAATAACGACCTTCAAAAACTCGCGAGAACAATGTATTTGTTTTTTTGAGTAGTCGCCAAAACTTCTTCCCTAGCATGGCCGTATTGAAATCCCTGATGTCCTTGAAACCCAGTCCACCCTCCTCTTTGGATTTACTCAATTTATCACAGGACCTCTAGTGTGAACCTCTTATGTTACCACCTGAACTCCACCAGAATTGTGCCACTGCACTGGTGAGTTTCTTCGTATTGGCCTTTGGAATGCGATAGCATGACATCACATGATTTAGTAATGCTGTGACCACTGATTTGATGATTACTTCTTTTCCCCTTTTTGTAAAAAAAAAAATTAAACGTCTAGCCATTAACTTTGCTAGTCAGCTGTTTCTGAATGAAATTAAACACATGTGTTTTCGATCCTCCTAAAATCTCCGGTATTCCCAAGTAGGACCCCATACCTCCCAGATTTTGTATTCCTAGTATATCCCTCATTTCTTGTTTGTCAGATTTTGTAATCTTGTGTCCAAATTGTATCGATGATTTTTGGAAATTTATGAGCTGCCCCGAAACGGCCTCATATTCCTTTAAGATTCGCAAGATAGTTTGACACTCCTCTTTGATTGCCCGGAAAAAGAAAAGGCTATCGCCGGCAAAGAGTAGATGAGAGATCAGTGGGCACGCCCTTGCAATTTTGATTCCCGTAAGTTGTTTATTTCTCTCCGCTCTTTTAATATTCACAATTAGTGCCGCTGTACACAGAATGAATAGATACGGTGATAATGGGTCTCACTGGCACAAACCACGGTGTGCAACAATATGTCCTTTAGGGTTCCCATTCAATAAAACTCGATACTGAACCGAAGTTATGCATTCCATCATTAATTGAACTCAATGCGGGTCAAAACCCATTTTGTAGAGGAGAGCTTGAATAAAATTCCATTCCACTCGATCGTATGCTTTACTCATATCCGTTTTTATTGCCATATATTTGTTTTGACAAGCCTTGTTTTCCCTTAATTCATGAAACATTTCTTTGGAAATGAGAATGTTATCCGAAATTAACCGTCCATCCACGAATGCCGATTGAGTTTCTGAGATAAGCTCAGGAAGATAGCATTTTAACCCCTAGCACAAGACCTTGGATATAATCTTATATCCCACATTACACAGACTTATGGGCCTTAACTCTGTCATCTTTGTGGATCTCTCCGTCTTTGGAATCATACATATGTTGGTAACATTAAGCCTTGAGTCCATTTTCCTCGTAACAAAAAAATTATTGAACAAATTGATTGAATCCTTCTTAATAATATGCCACGAATTCTGAAAGAAGAGAGCTGTCATTCCATCCGATCCCGGAGCCTTTTTTGGATGCATCATAGCTTAACCTTAGTTTCCGTCGACTATCTAAGAAGAAAACGATTCTTTTGAGAAGTAATAGACGGTGGTATATCTTCTAAAAAATTATCAAAATCTGATGTATCAGTAGAAGTGAATAACTCTTCAAAATAGTCCACAACTATTTTTTCTACCCCTTTTTCCCTTTGTAACCCACTGGCCTGAATCATCATATAAGCCCACAATCCTATTGCGAACCCGACATTGCTTTGTCACTGCGTGATAGAACTTGGTATTTAGATCGCCTGATGTATGCCACATATTCCGGCTCTTTTTTCAGTATTCCTCTTCATCCATGTAGGCGTCTTGAAGTTTCCAAGTGACTTCTACTATTTCCTCTTGCGTCCTAGAATTATTTGTTTGTACTTCTTCAAGCTCTTTCTGAAGTTCTGCAATCTTTTCCTTTCCATACGGAGGATTATGTTTCCTCCATGCCGCAATTTTGTGCCTACAATTACCAATTTTTGGTATAAACTTATCCCTAGTATCCGCTCCTGATCCTTGCCATCCTCTGTCTATAGATTCCATAAAGCCGTCTTGTCCTATCTATCTCTTATCAAATCGGATTTGACTCCTTCGTTGTTGTATGATGCTTTCTAGATGTGCCACAACCGGTATGTGGTCCGATCCTATCATGCCTAGATATTCAGAATATGAATGCGGAAATAAAGAATGCCAGTCTTCATTTGTTAAACCTTGGTCTAGCCGACATCTAATCATTTCTTTTCCTCTTCTACCTTGCCACGACATTTGATTTCCCCGAGCCTGGAACTCTAAAAAACCACAGTTCCTAATCATAGCATAGAAATCCAAAAAAGGATCATGCACTACGGAGAGTTCCTCCTTGTTTTTCATGGTTACATGTGATCTCATTTAGATCACCAATCATAAACCATGGATCCAATCGTGATAGGCCGTATCTTGTCAGTCTCTCCCAAACTTGACCTCTTTGTCTTTGTACTGGATCCCCATACTCAAGGGATAAGAAAACATGTTTTCCCAGAATCTCGGCTTCCATGTCAATCATCAGGTTACTTGAATAAACCACTTTCACTTGAAATTCTTTATTATAAAAAAGAGTCAGTCCCCCGCTAGTACCGTTTGGGTCCACTGTTACCAAGCTATCATACAAAAATGCAGTTGAAAGCCTTGAACAAAGTTAAAATCTTGGTTTGTCTACAATAAAAACAAACAAATCCGGTCTATGTTTATGCCATATTTCCCTGAGATAACTGATGGTGTATTTGCTACCCATCCCTCTGCAATTCCAACTTAGAATTTTCATAAGATAACATTATGAGATTGCTCTTGCAAACTTGTGCGTCGAGTTTGAAGAGACTCCAAGTGATGCAATAGACCGGATCTTTTCCTTAATAATTCCCTCTATTCTCTCCCATCTAATTATGCCAAGGATTTCCCATATATGGTATCTTAGAATTCGCGTACATGTTGGGAGTACCATCGAGCTTATAACATCATTTCCCCTTACTATCCTTTCTCTTAAGACATTGAAATGTCTTTGCATTCCTCTCCATTTAATGGACAGGCTCACTAAGCTTGTCTTCACATACAAGAATCTTTGTGTTCGGCGAGAACCCATACCACTAATCCACGCTCTCTCAATCTGGTTTGATGAGACCACGATCGGATTGGTGGTTTGTAGCAAAAGCCCATTCCATAAACCCCCAGTTCTGGAGATACTCACGGCCAAAAACTTCCTACTTAACCCCCACGATCCCCCCCATACATAGGCCCGACAAAAAAATTGTTTCCAGACATGACCACCATATGGTACACTTCGTCCCAATCTTCGAATCACTTGAACCAAACAGGCCAAATAACATGATAAACTATGAGTTTTATTCCCACCAAGAAAGATCCAAAATAACATAAGACTGAAAAATAATAAATTACTCCAAGAGCTTATTGAAACATGTAAAACATTAAGCGCAAAAACCAGAATCTGCCACCATCTTCTCTCTTGTACTTTCACAGGGTCCATAAAGTTAAGTTCTTGGTGGACCAGCCTTTGGGATTGAGGTCCCTTTTCCTCCTGCTTTGAGCTATCTCCTTGACGTGAAATAGCTTTCCCTGAAATCCGTTTGTGGGGTGAGATTAATCCCTGAACCAACCTCATTTTGGTGGATCAACCAACATTAACCGTTGGCTTAAACAAGTTCCTGCGAGATCCCTGCCTCTTCCCCTTTTCCACCGCTATCTCTTCTTTCTCCTCTACTACCTCAGCCTTGTTTACCTCCACTGCCTCATCCTTTTCCTCTACAGCATTCTCAACAGTGTCTCCCTCCCCATCAGTAAGACTCTGAAGGTCCATTTCTATCTTATCTTGTTCCCGTAACTCTAGATTACCATTGATCCCCACCAGTTCAATTACATCCTTTTTTGTCCCAAGTTCCTGATCTAGTTCCATTTGCTTAACATAATCTAGTCCTTCTGTCTCTCCTAAAGGTGCAGAAACTACCTTCGTTGGCTCAGCTTGGGTCGCAAGCAGCTCCTCTTGAAACACCAGTGATGGTTGTTCTGAGGCTTCAGCCTGAGGGACATTCATTTGAGTGTAATTGATCTCCCCTTCCTCTCTAAACTCTTGACCTCCAACTACCCGGCTTCTCTACCTTCTTTGACCACGGGAACCCCAAGACCTATCCTCTAGATGGTGTGCTATGTCACTCCTTGAGTTTCTGTAACGCACCCTTTCATTCTCAACTCTGTGATTGTAGATGCTGTACCCTCTCCTCTTCTCCCTCTCTTCGACCTGCACCCATTTGTTCTTTGTTGCTTCCGCCATCTTGCCCTTCCCTTTTCCCACATAATCATGATATTCCTTCCCTTTCTGATTCCCATTTCCATTGATAATGACCCCCTTATAGCTCCTAGCACGGTCTTCCTGGTGACCATTATTGTCTTCCCGATTCTCTTTCTTCTTTTCGGCTTGTTGTGGATTTAGAGAGCATTTCCCAATGTCGTGGCAAATACTTGAGAAGAGTTCGCAGTATCCAAAAAGTTTTTCGTATTTGAGAATTACCAGAGCCTCCTCCCCTTCATGAAATTCTCCCCCTTTAAAATCGATCATTGTTTCGAAGCAGAGCTCTTGAACCCCATCAATCACTACTTGAACTCTCCCCACATCCAGATATACCATCACTGTTCTCCCAATTCTGTTATCTATACTTTTGAAAGTTTTGTAAGCCCAAAACTCCAAGGGAATACCTAGTAATTTTACCAAGAAGATAATCTCCGAGGGGAAGGTGTGAGCCATCCTAGCTTGCCATCTTGCTAGTGCCACCATCCAGTAGTCGAAATGAAACGACTGCATTTGTAGCACTGTCTCCATGTCTTCCTCTCTCTCAAAGTCAAATTGAAACTTAATGAATCCCAAGTTGGCACCAGCAACCCTCTCTACCATGTTCCAAATTTTTGGAAGTGTGACCACCAAAGACTTGATATCTTGCTTCTCTGGATTCATACACCTCCCAATACTTGTTTTGGAGTAGCTCTTGATGAGAGCAGAATTGTCAAAGTGTGACACTATTATCTTCAACCTCTTCCTCTTTCCATCCCCTAGCCTCCCATCACCCCCCTTTCCCAGATATATAGCCTGCGACATATTGACCAATATAAGCCAAAACCCAAAAACCTTTGGAGTGTAAATCGTGTGAAAAGGAGAGAAATTGGTGTGAGACTGCGATGAATACATGTTGAAATTATAGGAAGCTAGAGTTCCTTTCTCTCCACTCCAAAGATCTGTACCTTTATTACCCTATCCCCCATTCAAATCTCCAATGATCATGCAATCGGAATCAGCATTACTCCAAACCGAAGTTGGAAAGAAGATATCCAGAAGCATCAATCGAATCCCATAGACTTTCCTTTCAGTGGTTATTGTTTTCCAAATAGCTAATCGAATAGAATCTTTTGCTAACCTTCTGATTTTGATACCCTTGAACCTCAAATACCGTTGTAATTCCGAAAAATCATACCTTTGTGGTGTGGCGATATCGTCTTGAGGATGACTAAGATCCAAATCACCGGGACAGATCTCATCGAAGATCTGTTTCCTTTTCCCCCTTTGTTTGCTTTTGTATGAATAATCATACGATCTCCCGACTCAGAGCCCCCATGCCCCTCCTTGTAATCATTGAGATTGTTCAGAGGTTCTTCGCCACCTTCTGTTGAATAAAAGCCAATTCCAATCGCGTTCCCTTTTGATTCACCAAACTCCATCTTCGATTGAGCATGAAAACCGCCATTTTCGTCGCCTTTCTTTCGAGAGAGAGAATTTCATCAAACTTTATTTCTACTTATTTTAATTTTTTATTTTACTATTATATACATAACTTATAATATAATCTTTAGAATTAATATCATTAAATTTGAAGTCTAAAATATTTAATAGTTGAAATAAATAAAAGAATATTATATCTTTATAACTTTACATAAATTATAGATATGTACGTGACGCTTTAAATAGTTACATGATTGTGGATCTTGAATAATTATAATAATCATATTATAACATTTAGGACTATGTCACTATTCTTCATTGAAGCCGTCACTATTCTTCATTGAAGCCTTACAAAACTCTCGACTAAATACATTTGGGAGACAACAATCCATAATGTAAGAAAAATTCAATACATAATCATCATTTATACATTCTCCCCTCATTTCTCGTCCTTTTCAAATTGTTCACAACTCCAATTTTCTTAATCTTCAGTCCGCTATTATTTTTGTTGCTGTTGATAAAACTGTTGTTTTGACATGTAATTCACACTGAAAAAAGAATATGATAAGTTAAAATAGTGAATTCCACTTGAACTTAGGTTATGGTTGGCAAATATAAAGTGTTAGCTTGGCTTCATTATTAGATTTGTTTTAAAAGTTTTGAAAATAAATACTTGTCGCATTAAATATATGGGAGTTAAGTCTGTGTTTTTGGCTTCAAAGTTTAAACCCAAGTATGATGAATATGAATCTGACTATCCAAGAGACCAAGCAAAACAAGGGAGTGTGTTGGATTTAGCCTTTTCTGTTATGTTGTGTATGGTGAAGAACCATAAACGGAGGATTGTTGCTATACCAATTCCATGTTCCTACACATCTTTTATGTTCCATAGTTTGCCATGTACAAACATTTTTAGTTTCTTCCGTCTCAAATACTTTCTCAAAATAAAGATGTCACTTGACAATTAATATAAGAAACATTCTTAAGCCTTTACTTACTTAGACTTGAGTTCACTTTTAGCTTTTTGGTTGATGCTTACAGCGTCTCTGCATCAATTTGGATCTCTTCCAACATTCATCAGTGGAATTTACAAATGATTTTAGAACATTTAGACCAAGTGATGCAAAAGAGCAAAGGAAATGCACTCTAAAGTTTGTGTGTTAGACAGAAACTGAGAGAGATTGCAGGGAAGTGATGTTACCATTCCTTAAGTTTTTGCAAATTCATCAACCATCTCCAACACTTTTGTTCCTTTCCAGTTCCTAGGTTTTATACCTCACAACCTAGCACAAGAGTCAAGTCAAACCGCTATCTTTATATTATTTCATTTATTTCATTTGAAGAATTGTCTAACCAATGACTTGCCTAATTTTTTATGTGGTCTCACTATCAACTTGATACCCAGAAGCATCCTTCACACAGAATGTGTTGAGAGCTTTCCCTTATTTTTCTTTTCACTCATCACTCTCGAAACATACACATGTTTATTTCATATTGTTGCAAGCATAAAGTGTTCTCATTTTAACTTGTTAAACATAACTATAGTTGCAAAGTTCTAAAGAGTGTTGAAACTTGACACAAGTTAAAAGCAATGCTACCAACCATATAGTTTCAGAAGAAGTTGTACCTCAAGCTCATTTTGTCCTCAAGCATCTTTTTTCATATGAACTCCAGGCATGAATCATTGCTTCTTCTTTCTGCACGTTGGGCATCCACCAGATCTTCCTAGACATCTTTCAATGTCTTCACAATAACATCCTATGTGGCGTTTTCCATCTTCCAGATAGCAGAAGTATAATTAATTCAGAGCTTTAAAATTTTGTGAAATTGAATAAAGCTCTTAAGTTACCCAGAGTTCCAAAACCAAATAATAAATCCCAACACGTAAACAAAGATAATTCAACTCCATTATCAAATATCATGAGAAGATAAACCATGCGATGAGAGTCTTAAACACATTAAGAAGGTACTCTTAATCCATGAGAGATAAAAATACCAGAAGCACTACAACATTTACCAAGATCTCATCCCCGATTGGGATGAGAGTGATAGCAAACTCAGTTCCAATGCTCTGAACTCTTCACCACTACCCAACGTTACTGTATGCAAATCCATGACTAAAGTTTTCTGAAACTAGTGGTGCTGATGATACCAAAGGGTCTACTGGTCAGATTGGCTGCAAGAGACTATTCTTGGTTTCCATAATCGGTGCAGTATACTTCAAATTTCTCATCTCAACAGTTGTTTGTGGTGTATCCACAATCTGAAAATAGGTATCAATCAAATGGAAAAACAGAAGCAAACAAAGCACATAATCTAAGAAGGTGGCCTTGAAATTAACATTGCATAGTTCTTGGAGTTGTCTTCTGGTCTCCAACTGATTGAACATAGAAGCGACCACCTCCAATTACTTCTGTGACCAGAACTTATAATCATACAAAATAAAATGAAATTTGAATGGTTTAGTGCTTATTGTATACAGTTATACAAACTATCTGAGTAGTTTGAAGGTATTTCACCTTTTAAGGTCTTATTTTTTTCTTCAACATAATTATCTCCAATCTGCAATAGATCAAAATGTTTTAGCAAGTTACACTTTGAAACAGAGGAACAGCTTTTACTAAAGACATTTGTATTTGGCGCAGCGTACGATTTGTATGAATGGTCGACCAAGAACTTTGAAGTTCATATAGACCTATTCTTGGATCGATAAAGAGTTTTTTGTGATAGCTTCTTGAGACCAACTTCTTGTTAGATGAATTGAATCTAATTTTTCCAAGGCAATAAGCAAAGCTTAGTTTTATAAATCAAAAGTGTGTCTAGAACAATACATCTAGACTAGTTTATATAGTTTTTCTCATTGACAAACTCTAATGAGAAAAAAGAAACTTAAGACTAAAGTAATAAGGAAAACAAAGAATCATTATCCAAAAAGAAATATATCAAAAACAAAGCATATTACCTGAATTTTCTGAATTAGTCGGGCACACTCGTTACCGCTAAAGAAGAGAGTTTTGCTGCATCAGGTCCCCCCGAGTGAAGAGAATTCGACTGCGAATTGGAAGCAACGTCATCGGAAACATATCGGGACAAATACTTAACATTAAACACATCAAACGTGTGAATATCAGCTGGCAAGCAAAGACAGTATGCATTGTCATTTATGCGTTCCAATACCTCAAGTGGACCAATCTTCTTTGCTTTAAGTTTATTGTATGAATGTGCCGCCATTCTATCTTGAGTAAGATAAGCCCATACGAAGTCCCCTACATCAAAAAACAGACGACTTATGTGCTTGTATGCGGCACTTTTGTACTTTGTTGCAAAAGTCTCCAAGTTTGTGACTGCTTAAGCATGAACTTGCGCGAAGGAATCAACAAACGTGGCTGCATCACCATGAACTTGTGTACGATACGGAAGAGGGGAAAGGTCGACCGAAACTCGTGGTATAGTGCCATACACGACTTGAAAAGGAAAAAATCCTACGCTCGGTTAAGAGAATGGTTATGCAAAAATTCTGCTTGTGGTAAGCGTGCGTACCACGTTTTGATAGCATCACCAGCCATACAACGCAAAAGATTACCCAAAGACCTATTTGTGATTTCCATTTATCCGTTCGACTGTGGATGATAAGCAGAGCTCATATCCATAGATGTACCCGCTAAAAATGCCCGAAAAAGCGAGAATCGCGATCATACACAATAGAGAGTGGAAGACTATGGAGGCGGTAGATTTCGCGGAAAAAAACAAAGTTGCTACTTGAACAACGTCAGTAGTCTTCTTGCAGGGAATAAAGTGGACCATTTTGGAGAAACGAGCAACGTCCACAAAGGTTGAATCAGAGTCTCGTTGAGTTCATGGAAGTCTAACAACAAAGCCCATACTTATATCAGTCTATGGTTGGGTTGGAATAGGTACATGCATGTAGAGGCCAATGTTAGATGACTGACGTTTAGAAGTCTGGTATGTAACACACCTTTCGAAAAGTCATTATACATCGCGCCTTAAAGTTGGACAGAAGTACGAGGAAGCAACAAGATGGAGAGTACGATCGAGTCCCACATGACCTTCTTGGTGTACTTCGGTCAAGAGCTGTAAATGAAGACTGCAATCGGGAATGTGATCTACCTTGTTATTTACCAGTTTAAGACTATCATTTGGATCCTATTTGGAGTCTTCTATGTATGTCTAGACTGTATTTTAGAGTCTTTTCAGGTTAAGGTACGTTTTGGAGCATTATGGAGATAATGGAGTTTTCTAGAGCATTCATAGAAGATATCCAGTAGCTGTTCACAATCAGCCAATTCATAGTTGAGGTCAAGCTTGACCATCAATCGATGGTGCACACTTGCTGTCGATCGACAGTGAGTCATTGGCTGACTTGAAGCCCAAGTCAAGAAAAATTACAAGAATGCCCCTGAACGAGTTTGACCTAGTTTATAAGGGCCTTGCCATTGTTTAGACAAAGAGACACATAGATTTCATAGCTTTTAGTTTTCTTAGTAGTTTTGGAGAGAAGATTTGAACTCCTTCAGATATTTGTATTGGAACCCCATTATCTAATATATGCATTATATTATTCAATTTATCATGCTTTCTATGATTATGTATGAGCACTTCTCTTGTTAGATTTAGGGTTCATTATGGTACTGATGAATTAGTGATGTTAGGAGTTTTCAAGGCTCCTAAGATAAATTTTGTAGTATAAGAGATTGTCGAACCAATTCTAAGGGATTTTAAAGCACTGAGAATGCAAGTACTCACTTAATCTAAGTGCAATCGAATAATGGGTGGTTTTAAACTATAACTAAGAATAAGAAAAGCGATGACTAAAATAACTTCCTTGATTAAGAGAAAGGAGAACTCATGGGAGTAGGGATTAGATCTTGGGTGATCAAAATTCGAACTAAGGATGGAAAATGATCAATCAAACTATCGACCTTAAGCCTAGACACAATTCTAAACAAGCTCTATGTCTAGATAAATGTTCATTTGCTAACATATCTCAAACATCAAATGTCTTTGGTTGAATAATATGAAAGCAATCATTACTAACAAGTCTATTAGCTATCTTAGCACCTTTAACAACAAATGTCTTTGGCAAAGTATACTAAAAGCTTAGGAGTGTTGACTCAGTCATTTCATCGAACACCTTGTGAGGTGGGAAATGCCTAAAGCTCAACCTTTGAGAGGCCAACTCAAAGGATACATTAAGAATACTCTACTAGCAAGGAGTAAGAGAAATCTACACTAAACATCCTAGTTCTAGCCTAATCACCCTTAATCTCCCTATCCCATGAATTCAAAGGTGGATTACTTACTAATCTTCATGATTCCTCTCAAACCAATATTGGATTCAAGCTTAATCATGTTAAGATAAGTAGATAATGCAAAGAGATAAACAAGATCACAAGAACAATGAAGAATGATTCATAGAAATCAACTTTTCAAAGAGGTTTTTGTGTTTTCTTCAAGAACCAAAGATATTCTCCGCCCAAAACGGCTTACAACATACTTAAACTTAGTTTTAGAAAGTGTATTTCATCCAGACAAATGACCAAAAGGTCCCTGGAAGATATTAAGTTTCGACCAAGCAAATGACGCGCAGCTACCTGTGCACATCGCTCTGGTGAGGTCGCTCTGGATGGGAAAAGGCCGAGCTACCTGTGCACGTCGCTCTGGTGAGGTCACTCTGGCTGGGAGCTACCTTGGTATGTCGCTCCGGGAGGTCGCTCTGGCTGGGAGCGACCTTGGTAGGTCGCTCTGAGAGGTCACTCCAGGATGCTCGAACAGGGTGGATATGCATCTAGTAAATTGGTCATAACTCCTTCATTACATCTTCAAATGACTTGAAACTACTTTCATTAGAAAGCTAACTCAATTTTATGTGTGTCCAAAAAATATTAGCAACAGAATATTTATTTAAATGCTCCATCCATGCTCATCTTTCACCTCTTTTGGATCACAATGCTCCCAAACATCTCAAATCACTCCATGGCACACTCCAACACCTGATAAAGACTCATGTATGCAAAATTCAACCTAAAAATGACTAAATCCTAGTCTATATGATCAAAATTCACATGGATGAATGGATGAAACAATGAAAATATGCAAGACATCAATTCCCCCAAACTTGTTCTTTACTTGTCCTCAAGTGAACTTTCTAGAACTTATAGGAAGAGAGGTTTGAAGGTGGGAGCTCATAGCCAAAAGAAACACATCTAGAACTCAACTTAACATCCTAAAGAGACATAGCAAATAGCATGAGCACACTCTCTTATTATACTCTAGTTTCTCTAGGCCAATCAACACACTCTTATGCCTTTAAGCAATATGCAAAACTCTTCAATTTACAAGCTCTTTAAACCAGCCATCACATTAGTTCACACACACACACACACACACAAAGTGAATTCTCACAAATGGGCACATGATCTCAATCATTTGGCTAGGCAAGCGAATGGTCTAATGAGAATGAAAAGGAGGGCTCAAATGCATCATTTTTTTGTGGCTATCACTCAAGAACAAGGAGCTTGATCATTATGCAAAATTTATCTAAGACTAGAGGCAACTCATGCATACATA
Source organism: Moricandia arvensis (assembly GCA_905132765.1). Lineage (NCBI taxonomy): Eukaryota > Viridiplantae > Streptophyta > Magnoliopsida > Brassicales > Brassicaceae > Moricandia > Moricandia arvensis. The sequence continues at coordinate 15,162 of CAJHQP010002226.1, forward strand.
GTCTTATTCTCATCATTCTACCCTTTTTCTAAGTGATCACAAGTTCTAACCCTTTTTCTTCATCCCATGACCCAAAATAACCTTTACTCGCATCACTCACCCAATGAACAAGTCTGTTTTTTTTTTATGATTAACACAACCAACTAGGGACTCTTCACATACTTTCTACTACTTAGCTCTAACTTTTCTTTCCTTGTACATCTCTTCCCCCAAACGTATTGAATATTACTCTCTTTTTTAGGAGGAGGGGTTTTTTTAGACACAATCTAGAGCTTCTTTTCATTTGCTTTGGTCCCTAGTGGTTTTCTTTCTTTTCTCAAGATACACTTTAGCTCAACTTTCTCGCAATCTCACATCCAAAACCCAAGATATTAACTTTTAGAACACATAAACCCACTCACCATCCTAGATGCTAGCTCAAAAGAGGTTCCTATGCTAGCAAGAGATGAGAAGAATCCTATGTCGCCTCTAATACTCTCAAGATTTTGTACATGACAAGCTATCAAAAGAGGTCTCACTCATGCAAATTAAATGCTTGGTCTCAAAAAAATGGATTGGGTTCAAGGGGGTGGAGTACCATTTGGGCTAACAAAAGAGTGGTAAAATGGAATAAGATAGCCCAAATGTGTATGAGATCCATGATCAAGTATGCAAGTGCCCATATGAAAGAGAGATTAAGTTCATTAAGCCAAATTTCATATTGGAGCTGGTTTCAAGAACAATGTCAATTTCAAGCAAGCAAACATGTTTCAAGAAGAGTCTTCAAGGCTCGAAGCGTGCAAGGTTTTTAACAGATGCTCAAGCTACTTGATATGTTTAACTAGGGTGTCACTTTGAGCTCTTGACAAGTGTTCTTTACAAGGTGTTTTAAAATCATTGCTCCCAATGCAAGTGAATGAATGCAAGTGATGCAACCTACATGATTGTTTTTTTTTTGTTTTTTTCAATTTTTTTTTGTTTTTCTATGCATATGTGTATGTACAATGCAATGCATGAGACTCATGATAAGAGAACAAAATAAAACACAATGTGAGATAGTAGACTCTCCCCCAAACTTACTTCACACAGTCCCTTGTGTGAGAGTAAACTTAGAAGAGATATCAAGAGAGAGATAGAAGATGAATGAACTAAATATTTACAAAGGTAAGGATGCACTTACTTGGAGTTAGTGAGAAGGAGGGTCCTTCCCACCTTCAAGAGTGATGGTGGTTCTTGCACTGGAGAATGGCTTAGACCTTCCCTTGCACTTGATCCTGTACTCAATGGCTCCATCCTTGAGCTTCATTGGGTGGAGAGTGAGGGTGTGTGGCATCTTGTCAAGAGGTGGAGGTTGAGATTCTTTCACTATCTTCTTCTTGTCATGATCAGCCTTTGTTTCTCCACTCACCCCCTCCTTTTGAGCACTTTCCAAGTGCTCTACACACAACTCTTGTGAAGACTTGCCAGCAAGATATTTTTTCTCAGTTACAACCACTTCAGCTTGGGTCTTCTCAATGCATGTGTCTTCACAAGTGATTGTTCCACAATACTCAACATCCATTGGAGACTGGATTGGATAAGAGACAGCCTTGTTCACATTGAGCAGTGTGATCTTCTTGTTTGGGAAGTCAATACATGCTCCCACTGTTGTGAGGAATGGAGTGCCAAGGATCAAAGGAATTCTCTTCTCAGTTGCCATCTTGAGGACTGTGAGGTCTATAGGGATTGTGCATTCTCCAATCTTCAAAGGGAAGTCCTTGATGAGGCCAATGGGGGTTGTAGAAGATGAATCCCCAAACATGAGAGAAGATGTGTTTGGCTCCATGCTTTCAATACCAAGACTCTTCACCATTTCCATTGAGATCACATTGACATTGGCACCACTATCCACAAGAGCATCATTCATGGTGATTTTACCAAGGGAGCAAGACAGTGTGAACTTCCCTTGTGACTCTAGCTTAGGGAGAGACTTTGGTGGGACTTGTCGATCAATCAGTGATGTAGAGATCTCTAGAAGCTCTGCTACTTTTTCTTTGTGATCCAGAATGTCCTTGATGAGCATCATTTGGACATAGGCCTCTTGCATTGTATTAAGCTCTGGAAGTTTAACTCCAACATTACTCAAGTCTTTCCTGAACTTGGAGATCACCTTCTTTTGAGCTTTAGTGATGACCCTCTTTGGAAATGGAAGTTTTTCATAAGGAGATATCTCAGATCTGACTCCAACTAGCTGCACAACCTTTTCCTCAACCCTCTCTACAACCTAAGCGCCAGCCTTGGCTACAATCTGTCTCTCATCCTGCACAAGTTCAGATTCATAGAAGAGTCTTTCAATCTCATCTACCTCTTTCTTATGATCATTCAGTTTAGTCTCAGAGGTAGCAGCAGAGATGACAACATTGCAATGGTCTTTCCCTGGGCGCTTAGAGGTGGAAGTTATTGAAGAAAACTGGTTCTCCAAAGCCCGAAATTTGTTGTTGAGGTCATTGTAACTCCCATCAATCTTGGCATGAAGGTTCTTCAGCTCATAACCAACATGTTTTTCACTTCTAGTCTGAGACTCCAAAATCTGTTTCAGTAGAGCATCAGTGCTGGTTTCCTGAGGAGTAGATGTAGAAGTGTTAGCTTGTTGTTGAGAAGGTTGGTTTCCCTTGTTGGTGAAGCCAGGAGGTGGGTTTTGCTGAGGTTGATAGCTGCCTTGCTGGTTGTTCCTCTGCTGGTATCCTCCTTGTGGGTAGTTGTTGTAGTGAAAATTGGGTTCCTTCTTGTACCAACTACCATTGTTGTTAATAAAACACAACTCTTCCTGGCCCTCTATTCCATCAACCTCATTGATCACAGCGTGTGGTTCTTGGTTTGAAGTGTTACCAACAAAGTTCAGCTGCTCTTGAGTAGCCTTTTCTGCAATGAGTATGTCAATCTTATCTTGGAGGGCCTTTAACTCATTCCTTGTCTTCCTGTCATCACCTCTACTGTTTCTGTCGTAGTCTCCACTGTTGACTGCATCACTCTTCACCATGTTATCAACCAGCTCCTCTGCATCTTCCTCAGATCTTCCCAAGAGGAACCCATTGCTAGCAGTATCCAATCTTGCTATGTACTTAGGAAGAGCACCTCTGTAGAATGTACTTAGCAAGCTCTCCTTAGGGAATACATGGTGTGGGCATTGAGCTTGGTAGCTTTTGAATCTCTCCCAGGCTTCATTGAATCCTTCCAAGTTCTTCTGTTGAAAACTGGAGATTTCATTTCTCAGCTTAGCAGTTCTTAAGGTAGAGAAGAATTTCTCCAAGAATGCTCTCTTGCAGTCATCCCAAGTGGTGATGGAGTCACTAGGTAGAGACTTCTCCCACTGACGTTCCTTGTCCCCCAAAGAGAAAGGGAATAGCTTGAGCTTGAAGGCATCCTCAGACACACCATTGATTTTTGACAACCCACAGTAGCTGTCAAACTTGTCCAAGTGATCAAATGGGCCTTCTACAGGCAAGCCATGATACTTGTTGTTCTCGATCACGTTGAGAAGTCCTGGTTTGACCTCAAAGTTGTTGGCTTCCACAGCTGGTGCTCGGATTCCCAACCTATTGCCATGAAGGTTTGGGCGGTCATAGGTACCAATGGGGCGAGCTGGGCGTGGTGGGTGAACAGGTGGGTTGTTAACTCCTTGCGGTGGATCAGCCATGTCAGTATCTAACCTTTGTTGTTGAGCTTGTTGCTCTGCTTGTTTTCTCTGTCTTACTATCTCTCTTTCAAACGCCTGCATATCTGGAACTCTTGGAACAAGGTTTGTTGTGCCTTTGCTCCTCAAGTTCATACAGCTAAAATCCAAAGAGAGATGAAGATGAAGAATCAGTAACAAAATAAAAGAAAAATGACTTAGTCTCAAGCAAGTGACTAAATCTCAATGTTTAAATCTACTCAGAATTTGGCAACGGCGCCAATTTGATGTTAGGAGTTTTCAAGGCTCCTAAGATAAATTTTGTAGTATAAGAGATTGTCGAACCAATTCTAAGGGATTTTAAAGCACTGAGAATGCAAGTACTCACTTAATCTAAGTGCAATCGAATAATGGGTGGTTTTAAACTATAACTAAGAATAAGAAAAGCGATGACTAAAATAACTTCCTTGATTAAGAGAAAAGAGAACTCATGGGAGTAGGGATTAGATCTTGGGTGATCAAACTTCGAACTAAGGATGGAAAATGATCAATCAAACTATCGACGTTAAGCCTAGACACAATTCTAAACAAGCTCTATGTCTAGATGAATGTTCATTTGCTAACATATCTCAAACATCAAATGTCTTTGGTTGAATAATATGAAAGCAATCATTCCTAACAAGTCTATTAGCTATCTTAGCACCTTTAACAACAAATGTCTTTGGTAAAATATACTAAAAGCTTAGGAGAGTTGACTCAGACATTTCATCGAACACCTTGTGAGGTGGGAAATGCCTAAAGCTCAACCTTTGAGAGGCCTACTCAAAGGATGCATTAAGAATACTCTACTAGCAAGGAGTAAGAGAAATCTACACTAAACATCCTAGTTCTAGCCTAATCACCCTTAATCTCCCTATCCCATGAATTCAAAGGTAGATTACTCACTAATCTTCATGATTTCTCTCAAACCAATATTGGATTCAAGCTTAATCATGTTAAGATAAGTAGATAATGCAAAGAGATAAACAAGATCACAAGAACAATGAAGAATGATTCATAGAAATCAACTTTTCCAAGAGGTTTTTGTGTTTTCTCCAAGAACCAAAGATATTCTCCTCCCAAAATGGCTTACAACATACTTAAACTTAGGCTTAGAAAGTGTATTTCATCCAGACAAATGACCAAAAGGTCCCTGGAAGATATTAAGTTTTGACCAAGCAAATGACGCGCAGCTACCTGTGCACATCGCTCTGATGAGGTCGCTCTGGATGGGAAAAGGCCGAGCTACCTGTGCACGTCGCTTTGGTGAGGTCACTCTGGCTGGTAGCTACCTTGGTATGTCACTCCGGGAGGTCGCTCTGGCTGGGAGCGACCTTGGTAGGTCGCTCTGAGAGGTCACTCCAGGATGCTCGAACAGGGTGGATATGCCTCTAGTAAATTGGTCATAACTCCTTCATTACATCTTCAAATGACTTGAAACTACTTCCATTAGAAAGATAACTCAATTTTCTGTGTCTCCACAAAATATTAGCAACAGAAGATTTATTTAAAGCTCCATCCATGCTCATCTTTCACCTCTTTTGGATCACAATGCTCCCAAACATCTCAAATCACTCCATGGCACACTCCAACACCTGATAAAGACTCATGTATGCAAAATGCAACCTAAAAATGACTAAATCCTAGTCTATATGATCAAAATTTACATGGATGAATGGGTGAAACAATGAAAATATGCAAGACATCAATTAGCCCAAAAATAGGATTGCTAAGATGTATCCATATTTGGAATTGTGTTTAATGTTTGTGTTCTAGAGTAGCTAACTAGACACCTGAACCTAGGACATAGACAACTATGAGAGTAGTTTATGTGCCTGAATTAATTCCATTGAGCTAAGTTTTTATATACATTCAAGAGCTGGTTTAATTAACCTAGCGGACAAACTTCATGTCTGATAACCATCGATCGACACTCGGCCTTAGTCGTCGATTGACGGTCGATTCCTATGTTCGCATACAAGATTTGGAATGAGAGGGGTTCGGATTGTGATTAAGGTCCTTGCATATTCATTATTTCATGCATCATATCCACTATAATTCACTTCCCTGAAACCCTAGATCTATCTTTTCCTTATTTGAATTAGTTAACTTAGTTAATAATTTCTTTTTTGGAATAAAACCCTCACACAAACCTCCTATATATATCTTGTCTAGCTTAACTTTTAGAACTCAAAAATCTATTGTGTACCCTAACTCTTTCTGGATTTGATCCCTAAGTACTACAATTAGAACTCTCTTGGCAAGAGTAGTTCGTAAGGTTAATTTGATAGATTGTCTGCTTTAAAATATAACCCTCACGCTTTTAGAATGCATAGCTTGGAACCCCCGAAAATAAATCCATCGTGGAGAGGATTGTCCGTGGACGGTACTGCATTCACAAGAGACTGGAAAAAAGGGCCGGAGAATGGATCACCAGGATAAAGGTCACTGAAGGTACTGAAACCTGGAACGAAAGTATGAAGAACCGCCAACATTGAATGCCTCCTGCTAAGGGCATCTGCAACACGGTTCGATTCTCCAGATGTATGCTATGTTGGAATGTAAAAAGAAGTAGTGGTTGAGTTGTTGGAATGTAGAAGGGAGTAGTGGCTATGTTATTGCTCAAACCGTTGTCCCCCCCCCCCACCAACTTTAACGAGCTCCGCCTAGGTCGGGTGGTCTTCTCAGTTCATTGTTGACCCCCGCCTCCCCTTATGGGATTCGGGTAAAATGATGAGAAGTGGTGAATTTATGGGACTCACACACACTCTTGCTAGATGAAAAGGTATGGAAATCTTCACTGTATCACAAATGATATATTCCATCTCGATCTAATTAATACTCAAACTATTTGTTTCACGATTTCTGACCGATCATGTTAAATAAAGGGAACGTTGATGGGTCTTTGCCTTCTCGATAAAGGCCCTGAAATAAACATGGCATCAACGTCAAAATGTTAACAACCTCATATCGGGTTATTTTAGAGAGTACGACTAAAACTACTACCAAACTAAAAATGGGAGCATTGTTATCTCAACTATAAGTAATGGGATCATAGACGGCTATAATCATCTTTAATTTAAGTATAATCCAGGCTTCCACACAAAACTTGTGGCAACTTAGGAGTAGAAATGAGAATATTACTCTGTTGAAGCAGTGTCTGCCATATCCTACATTATTTTGGATTCTATTTAGGATGATGTGTTTCTTTGGCAGGTTGGTAATGCTGCTACTTCAGAGTATATCTCCACCTCAGAAACTTAACTCTTCACCCTGCGGGTTTAGCCTTATCTTGGCACAAGGAGGTTTGGTTCAAAGGACTCGAAAACATGCGTTTCTCGCTTGGATAACAGTTAGAGACTGGTTAGAAACTAAAGACAAGATGAGGGGTTGGGTATAGATTTCCTAGCACCTGTTTGTATTGCAATGTAGCTGACAAACACCATTCTAGAGAAAAACAATGTTCAGGTAGTTACTAAATTGAACTATCAAGCTTCAAAAGAACAATTAGTACAAGCCTGATCCTATGTTTCGGGCTCAACATGAACTCTTCTATCTTCGTTTTTTTAATTTGCAGTGGGTTCAGGTAATCTTGGTTTGTTTTTGGTGGCCTGCGTGTCTTTATCACTCGTTGTTCGAGTTTATTTCTTTGTTAAAAGGCCTACGTGCCTTGCTAATGGTTAGACAAGATATTTCCATCTTCCTATCTGTGGGACAAGAGTAGGTTGTATTAAGTTAAAAATCTTATGGGAAAAAAAGTTTATGGTGATGAAGGAATCTGAAATAACAATAAATTGTTCGCTTACTTTCTCCTAAGAAGTGGGCTTACGAGCCTAAATTCATTCCTCCCTTTTCATTTTTAACTTTGCAATTAACTTTCAAAATTACGTTTACCAAACCAATTATGGCCCAGCAAAACAATTTATAAAATGTATTCAATTTTTCAACTATAATCTTTATTTAATGATCAAAATAGTCATTCGAAATAGCGTTATATCGTTGAAATGGGGTATACAAATAATAATGCAGGTATTGTGAAATGAGACCAATAGTATGCGTAAGAAGGTAAAAAACATTCAATACATTCTGAAATGAAATGGCACCAACGATATCAACTACACCTAACATTAGAATATTAAAAAGAATTTGCAGCGCAAAAACAATCAAAATATTCTTTGGAGTAATTAATTTGTCGCCAATAAATATAAAAAATTTACATTGAGAGACACTTTTTGACTTCTTAAATATACTAAAGATATGTTTATTGGAGGTCTCTTATCAGAAGTTCTTAATTTTTCTAAGAGACGTTTCTTAACTTTTAATTAAGAAAACTTAAGAACCGTCTCTTAAATAAGAGAATTAAGAGTCGTCTCTTAACCAAAAAAAATAAAAATAAAAGTCAAATTAAGTTAAGAACCTCACCTTAACAGACCGGGGATAAACATAGACTGAAGAGATGAAGAATTGCATCGGTATGGTATGACCATTTTATCTTTCCCAAACAAAACCTTTTAGTTACATTATATCTCCGACCTCCCCAACTCTAATCATGTCCAACTGAAACGAAACATAATTGAAAAAAAAATCTCACTTTCCCATCCCTCCAACCTCATTAATCCTAATCCCCCATAAAGCTATCAAAACAAAATTAGTAAATCACTTATTTCTACATGATGAAGAACAAGAAACATAAGTCCATGAGGCCATATGCAAATCAGGCTCTTCTAAAACGAAAAAATATCTCATAGATGTCCAACTCAGTCTAGTTTCGATAGATTCAATTTTAGTTTTTCGAAAAGTAGATTTTCTGGATTTCTATTTATTTATTTTTGTTTGGAAAGCTTCAGTTTACTTTTTTTTGTTTATAGCGTGGATGGTTTCATTGTGGATAGGTGTTTGGTGGATGGGTTCTTGGTGGATAAAGAGTTTCAACGGTGTTGTGGTCATGGACTGAAGAGATGTGGACAGGGGAGCTGCGGCGAGGAAAAGTAGCAACAAAAGGGCTACGTAGAGGAGATATAGGGATAAGGGAGTTACGTCGAGGAAAGGTAGCAAAAATGGGGCTACGAAGAAGAGAGATGGGAATAGGAAAGCTGCGGAGAGAAGAGACGTGGACAGGAGAGATGTTGTGGCCATGGACTGAAGCGATGTGGACAGTGGAGCTGCGGCGAGAAGAGGTGTGGATAGGAGAGGAGAGGTGTGAACATGAGAGGTGTTGGTAGGCGAGGTGTAATATTTAGCTGCATATTGGCTGATTATAAGAGAATGAGCATTGATGGTAATCTTCTGTATCCATGGAAGCCTAATATGAGAATGAAAGTAAAAACATTGATAACGTGAATTAGATTGATTTGCAAAAGAAAAAAAAATAGACAAAATAATGTTTAAATACAGTACAAATACCCTAGTCCTTCGATCTATTTTTGTTTTTCTTATTTAACGACAAAAATAAACACAGATACCAACACATCTACCCTAATAAATGAATAACTAAATTATCTACCTAAACTATTAAACTAACCAAACAACAAATGACAAGGAAGAGCAAATCAGTCTACATTATCCCTCCATTTCTGATAATGTTACTTCCATCACAAAGTGACTCCACACGTAAAGAAAGATAGAAAAGTGACTTATAGAGTAAACAACTCTAAATACAACCTCAATTACCACCCACATGCCACATTCAACTTATATGCCTACACCGAGCTTCCTCCACTAATACACTAAGTATCATAAACCTAGCTAATAATCACCCACCCCCATCCCTCAAAATATTCATAGCTTAGTGACACAATTCTACCAGTTTAAAATCAACTTTGAAAAGATAGACTACTTCTTCAGAGATAAAAAAAACACTTATGTTTACAAACTTTGTGCTAGCGCGGGCGTCCACCCCTAGTTCAAAAAATGCCAAACTTTAAATTGAGAATGAGGATATATATATTTGGCAGATAGTGCGTCATCGTATAAATAATTAAAGATAAGAAATATTTCTTTAATCTCAAAATAAAAGATTACCCTAAAATCGTAAGTAAAATATTTGGTAGTGCAAAGATTACTATATATGAGCTCTGGAAAAAATGAGTATTTCAATGCTAAGGGGAACAAAATTTGAAATAAGTTGTGCATTATATTCTCAGAGTCTCATAGAATATTATTAAGTTTCAAGGATATCTGAAGAAATGAATATCATATAGAAATTATCAATAAAGATAGCATTGAATATATTTGCATTAAATCAGAAAAAACATATATTAGAAGAGTTAAGAATATCATCCTATGGGTTATATTGTACAAAGATAAACATGACTGAGTCATATGCCATAGTAAACATGAAGTTTATTAGCATATTTAAGTCTGGTATGAGAGGTTATGGCATCATGGATCACTCATAATGAGAAAGATAGTGCAAAATTCAGATAACCATTTCGTTGAAAAATGAAAGAATTTTGCAAACATACAAGTTTACATGTGATGCATGTTCTCAAGGAAAACTTATAACTCGGCCATCACCAGCAAAAGTTGCGAATAAATCACCAATATTTTGGAAAGAATTCATAGTGATTTATGTGGATCGATCCACCCACCGTGCGGGTTGTTTAAGCATTTCATGTATTGATTGACGCATCCAGTAGAATGTCAAATGTCTGTCTTTTGACAACATGTAATACGACTTTCGAAAAGTTCATTGCCCGAATAATAAGCATGAGAACGTATTTTTTGAGTATGTCATTAAGAAAGTAAGATTTGATAATGCTGGTGAATTCATATTGCAAGTCTTTGATGAGTTTTATATGTCAATGGGGATTGAGTAGAGAATCTAGTTTCTCATGTTCATGCATAAAATGACATGGCTTAGTCACTAATAAAATGATTGCATTTGATTACAAAACTGTTGATATTGAGATTAAATCTCTCAATTTTAATATGGGGTCATGCTATATTTCATGCGGCTGCACTGATTCGGATAAGACCGAGTGCATATCCTAATTATTCCCCATTACAATTGACATTTGGCCAAGAGTCAGATATATTCCATCTCATACGTGTCTTTTCGTGTGTGGTCTATGTTCCGATAACTCTGCCACAAATAACTAAAATGGGCCCACCAAGGAGACTGAAAATATATTGGGGATATATGTCACCAAGTATAATAAGGTATCATGAACTGGTAACTGCTTATATGTTTACAGCACAAATTTCCGATTACCATTCTAATGAGGATGAAATTTCAGCATTAGGGGGAGCAATTAGAGAAATTCCTAAAGATATTACATGGTGTCCACCTTCTTTGGTACACCTTAATCCCCCTACGAATCAATGTGAGCTAGAAGTTCAGAAAATTGTGCATTTGCAAAATTTGGCAAATTAGTTACCAGATGAGTTCACAGATACAAGAAGGGTGACAAACTCATATGTACCCGCTGAAAATGTTCCATCATGAGTTGTTGTTCCTGGAGAATAGGCTTGGCATTCGGGTCCTTGGGTCGGGCTTGGGTCAGATCTTTTCGGGTCCGGGTCATTCGGGTCTTGGATATTTAGATCCAATAATGTAATTAGAATTCGTCGGTTCAGGTGCGGTTCGAGTCCTATCGGGTCCGGGTCGGTTCGAGTCTTAGTAGTTAGACCCAATAGAATAAATATAATTTGTCGGTTTGGATTTAGTTCGGATCCGGGTCTGGCCCAAAAATATACTCAAAAACCCCAAAAGTACCTGAAAATATTTTAATATCCAAATATATCCAAAGTTTTACCCAAAATATACCCCGAATACATGAAAAATACCAAATTTTATATAATTTACTGAATTATATTTTCAAAAATATACAATTTTACCCACAATACAAAATATACCTGGAAACCCAAACCCGATACTTAAAAAATATCCGTAATACCAAAAATATACATGAACACCCATATGTACCTAATATATACTAGAAGTTTCGAGTACCCCATTGGAACTCGGGTTCGGGTCGGGTCAGGTCAAAGACCCAGTGGGGTAAAATGGCATTACCTGAACCGGTTTTTTTGGGTCGATTCTGGTTTGGGGTTTTAGGTCCGAGTAAATGCCCAAGCCTACTGTATCAGAATGCAACATTTGAGTGACCTTTGAAGAAAAAAGTATGTCCATATTCTCAGGGGAAGATTACTTCATTGTATTCTCTTACTCTCGTCATGGTTTTTATCTCATAGAATTTTTTAATAGTTATGTTTTTAACGAGGCAGTACATAATAAAATATGGATAATCATAGAGGAGTGTTGATAATATAAGAGTTAATGATTATTCATTCTCATATATTTATTTTATCCTTTTGTCAATATTTTTTATGTCAACTGACATGCATGTACTATAAATAAGGCCTTACTTGTGTTGAAATTATATCATCAAGAATCATAAGAAAGTTAAAGTCATTCCTTCTATCATACACAACCAGCTTTCTCTCTCCTTTCCAAAATGTCTTTTCCATAATTATAATAATATAAATATATTTACTTACACAGTTTTCTTTTATAAGTGAGCTTCTGCTTTCCGCAGAGCATTACATAAGACGACCGTACGGACCGAGTGTACGGCTCCTCCGTGCCGTCTCTTCTCCGCCTAAAAATAACAGATCCAGATAGCCCTTAACTCACTGATTCTTCCCCATCATCTCTCGCTCTTAGCAGCTGAAGAGTTTGGCGGAGATCTGTGAGTTTTGGTCACCAAAATCCTCTTTGTTTCTCCTCCATACATGGTGGCCATTTTGTAGAAACCTAACTCCGAAGAAGCCTCTGTCTCCATCTTTGCTCCCTCCACTGTCTCATCCCAGATCCGACGATTATCATTATTGCTTCTGGTGCCTGAAGCTCAACTCCTCCGTCTAGCCCAGCTCCCTCCGTTGTGGCCGGGATAAAGCGCCGCCGCAAAACTCTCCGATGAGTTTTGTTTTTGGAGTTTCAGAAACATTCTAATGGTGTCTATCTTTCTATGGTGTTTGTTTTGCTCTCAGGTTCCCTAATGGTGGTAGATCTAGAGTTTTGTTTTCAAAATTTGGAAACTCAAGATATTCTGTGTCCGGGTTTTCTTCCTTTGGCGAACCTCTTTTTCATCTCCTATGCAATTCTCCCCTCCGTTAGACCTGCTACTCTAACCGGGTTCAGTCTTTCCTGAAGTCCATGTCACTTCTCCTCGCTGTCATCTCTCAAGTCGTGTAGGAATCTTTAATTTCATCCATTTGTGACCTTGTTACAGAGTTTAGAGCGTGGGTGCTCTAGCTCTTAACACCAACTTTTAAAATTCAAGAGATTCTTTGAAGAGAGAAAAGAGATTCAGAAGAAAGATTCAACAAGAAGCAACACTTTTTGGTGTATCAAGCAAAACATGTGTTTTAATCATCCTTGGGAAGAAAAGCTGGTTTTTGAGAAAACAAGTGAGAGATATCCAAAGAGCATGGTGTACACACAACTGGTTTGAGAAGCATGTTACTATGACACTGTTATTGTACTAGTAAGGACTAAAGAAGCAAGTGATTCTCGCCTATCAACACAACGATTGCTGGGAATAAAACACTTAAAGAATTCTTCAAAAAGGCAAAGGAAGAATAAATATTCACACTGCCAGAAGAGTTTGTTTTGGTTTATCACACAGAGTTCCCTGGTGTTGATAAAACCAATATACAACTACTTCTTGAAACTCAAGTTTAAATTATTAAAGCTCATGCGAAGAGAATTAACAAGCCACCAAAAATTCCAAGATGAACACAATTGCGTGGAATTGTCAAGGGGCGGGAGCCGGTTTGACGAAGGAGCACCTTAATGAATTGTACTACTGTTTTTTACCTAAGTTTTTATTTCTCTCGGAGACAAAAAACAATCGGAATCTTTTGCAAGATGTGCAAGTTTCTTTTGGATATGACCATGTTTGTACCGTGGACCCGGTTGGTCGAAGCGGCGGCCTAGCTTTGTTTTATATGGATGATCCCTCAGTTTGTATTCTATATGCAGACGAACATATGATCGATATTAAAACTAGGCTTGAAGGACACCCAATTTTTATGACCTTTGTCTATGGAGACCCCGATGTTAGATATCGAGACATGGTGTGGGAGCGTTTATCACGAATTAGTACGACTCGAAGTGGAGCATGGTTCATGACGGGTGATTTCAATGAGCTCACAGGAAATCATGAGAAGAGGGGAGGAAGACGCCGTTCAGAAAGTTCTTTCCTGCCCTTTCGGATCATGCTAGAAAACTGTGGCATGCTCGACTTCCCATATAAAGGAAACTCCTTCTCATGGGTGGGAAAAAGGAAAAACGGGAAAGTCAAATGTAAATTGGACAGAGCGGTTGCAAATGAGGATTGGCACAATCTATTTTCCAATAGTATTGTGGAATACCTACAACTATGGGGCTCGGACCATCGTCCAGTCCTCACGAGAACCCAATCCATCATCCGGAAAAAGAGGAAGAATTTCAGATTCGACAAGCGGTGGATAGGAAAACCCGGCTTTAAGGAAGCAGTAACCTCGGGGTGGGGACAATTTGATGAAATTCCAATTCGGAATTTTCACCAAAAAGTTACCTCATGTCGAAATAAAATTAGTTCCTGGAAGAGGAATAACCCGACAAACTCTGCTGCATTGATTGAAGAGCTAAAAAATAAGATTGACGCAGCTCAGGATGATGACAACACTACTACCGAAGAGTTGTAAACCTTAAGGAGGCAATTAATCCTGGCGTTCAAAGAAGAGAATTCTTTTTGGGAACAAAAGAGTAGAGTTCAATGGCACAAACATGGGGACAGAAACACAAAATTTCACCATGCCACCACGAAACAACGCAGAGCTCAGAATCGAATAATAAGTATCAAGGATAAACATGGGAGGCTGGTAGAGAGCGAAATCGAAGTGGAGAATGTGGCTATTCAATACTTTCGCGACCTCTTCTCTACATCCTCGCCGACGGAAGTTGACACCTCCCTCCGTTTTATCTCGGAAAAAGTTTCTCACACGGACAATAGGTTACTCTTGAAGGAACCGTCTGAACAGGAAATTAAAAAAGCGCTTTTTGAGATAAACCCGGATAAAGCGCCCGGGCCGGATGGCATGACTAGCAAGTTGTTCCAGAAGTTCTGGAATGAGATGAAGAAAGATATTATTCGACTTGTACAAGACTTCTTCGCGACCGGAAGTTTTGATCCACTACTAAATCAGACGAATATTTGCCTTATCCCGAAGAAGAAGAAACCCCGGGACATGTCTGAGTTCAGACCGATTAGTCTCTGCAATGTTAGCTATAAGATTATTTCTAAGCTATTGTGCAAGAGACTTAAAAGGCTGATTCCACGACTGATCTCAGAAACTCAATCCGCTTTTGTGGCAAAACGTTTGATTACAGACAACATCCTGATAGCACAAGAGAACTTTCATGCCTTAAGGACCAACCAGAGATGTAGACTCGACTTTATGGCAATCAAAACAGATATGAGTAAAGCCTATGATAGAGTGGAATGGAGTTTTCTAGCAACTTTGATGCTTAAGATGGGCTTTGATGCACGACTGGTTGATCTCATCATGTGGTGTGTCACGTCGGTCTCATATCAAGTCTTAGTCAATGGACAGCCGAGAGGGCGGATCTCTCCAAAGAGGGGCCTGAGACAAGGAGACCCTTTATCCCCCTTTTTGTTTATCTTGTGTACGGAAGCTTTAATCTCGCTTCTAAACGGTGCAGAAGCGGAACAGAAAATCGTAGGTCTCCGCGTGGCCCATGCGAGCCCAAGGACCTCTCATCTTCTCTTCGCGGATGATAGTCTTTTCTTTTGTAAGGCTGAAGTTAGCCAATGCAAAGAGATCATGGACATTATTGACGTTTATGGGAAAGCATCGGGACAAAAATTAAATGCGGCAAAATCCTCGATGTTTTTTGGGAATCGTGTGGATCACCTTCGAAAACGAGAAATTAAAGAAGCTTTGGGCTTCTCGACTGAAGGAGGCATGGGAATGTACCTTGGGTTACCCGAACATATCTGTGGATCGAAAACAAAAGTCTTCTCTTATGTACAAGACAGGATGAATGGGCGAGTGAACAACTGGTCATCGAGACTACTCTCTAAGGGGGGAAAAGAAGTTCAGATAAAGGCGGTGGCCCAAGCAGTCCCGACATACCCAATGTCGTGCTATTTGATTCCACAAGGCATCACTGACAAACTAAGTAGCACGATTTCAAACTTTTGGTGGAGCTCGAAGCAGAACAGCAGAGGTTTACATTGGATAGCATGGGACGAGATCTGTACCCCTAAGAGTTTAGGGGGACTAGGTTTCCGTCACCTCCATGATTTCAACTTAGCACTTCTTGCAAAACAATTATGGCGCTTGATTCACTACCCAAACTCCTTACTGGCACGCGTCTTAAAAGGAAGGTACTTCAAGCATACCTCTCCTTTGGATGATCGACGTACATACTCACCTTCATATGGTTGGCGAAGTATTATGGCAGCAAAACCATTACTTATTTTGGGACTACGAAAGAGGATTGGAACGGGCCGAGATACGAAGGTGTGGAGTGATCACTGGGTCCCTGATTCAGTGGCTCGCCCACCCAGGCCTGCTGACCACATTGTATACAGACTCCCCCAACTCCCCGTTCAGGCCCTTATTAGGAATGATACGAAGGAGTGGGATATACAACTTTTACGGGAGTATTTTCAGTCGGATGATATTCCCCTAATCCTTGGGATTAAACCGTCACACTCCGATACCCTGGACGGATATGTTTGGGACTACACAAAGACAGGGATATACTCAGTTAAGACTGGATACGACCTGCTCCAGACGAACAAGACGAGACCTACTCAGGATTTGGTCCTTGAACCAAGTATCACTGGCCTTCTAGGCCACGTGTGGAGGATAGAGGCCCCGAGTAAGATGAAACATTTTTTGTGGCAAGCTATTTCGGGCTGTGTACCAACAGCAGAGAGGCTCACCTACAGACACCTGGGCACCGATAGGAGTTGTCCTAGATGTGCTGGCCCAGTGGAGTCGATCAACCATCTTCTTTTTGAGTGCCCCCCAGCCTTGCAGGTTTGGGCTTTATCGGACTATCCGTCCATTCTGGGTGACTTCCCGAGTACATCTATTTATCAAAATATAAACTTCCTCTTTTGGAAGAGAAAAGAAGTGGCTCCTCGGAGACCACAATTCGATACATTTCCATGGATCTGCTGGTACATCTGGAAGGCAAGGAACGACAAACTCTTCAACGGGAAAGTCGTCTCCCCGATGGATACCCTTCAACATGCGTCTTTAGAGGCAGAATGTTGGAGGAAGGCAAACGAGAGCGAGGAAGATGAGGAGGTTCATGCGATTCCTCCTCCATTCGAGACAGCGACAGAACCCCCTGGGCTTCTCCGACTCCCAACCTGCCAAATCGATGCATCATGGATCGATAATGGTAGTGTCAGTGGCTTAGGATGGAGTTGTAAGGATCACATGGGCGCTGAACACTTCGGACTACGAGCATGTAACAGAAGCCGATCAGCATTGCATGCAGAGATGGAAGGACTACTCTGGGCAGTCTCATGCCTGCAAGCCTTGAGGATATCAGCGGTACGGATCGAAACGGACTGCTCGGATCTTGTAGACATGGCGACCAACCCGGAAGACTGGCCAAATTTCGCGACAGAGATCGAGATACTTCAGAAATCACTGGAGGTCTTTGAGGATGTGAGTCTGTCTCATATTCCCCGTTGTAGGAATGGTCGTGCGGACGCACTCGCCAAGGAAGCAAGGAAGAAAGGATTTACTTTTTCCCATATAGATCAGACCAGGTCACACGGAGGTACCCCTCGGGGAATCGGCTCGTCTGACCACCACTTGATCTAGTAACAATGGGTTGTTGACAAAAAAAAAAAAAAAGAAAATATATTTACTTACACCTTATTATACACAACAAATGCTACATTTTTCAAAAGTTGAAACAAACTATAAATTCTCGGGGAAAGGAGACAATGCATTGCCATCACGGCCAATGAACATGTAATCGCCTATCTCGTCTTCATGCCGCTTACGAAATTGCAATGACTTTTTATCATGCCAATTATGTTAACACGTGGATCACGTCATTATGTAGACTGCGCCATTGCCTCATTACTTTGATATCCTCAACATGTTGGTCGCATCATCATATCGATTGTGCAATCACAAAAATCATATCTTCACACCAATTTTGTCGTTATTTTGAACTTTCCATACAATCGTAACCAATTGTTAGGATGTCAGGTTGTCCATGACAGCATGTCAGTGAAAATTTGTCTATAATGACTTGTCGGTTTATCCATGTCGGTTCATAAAGGGAGAACTCATTCATGGAGTTTGTCCATACATTATGTCTATGGAATAAGAAGCCCAATCAAAAACATGTCTATGACAGCTCATCCATGACATTTTTAATGTTTGTGGAAGCCTAACCATGACGGCTAGTCTATGACAAAATACGCATGAGTACAATTGATCATTCAACAAAGAATTGATTTCCACAATGTGTCTTATCTTAAGAATATAGATCTATAAAATTCAACTTTAAAATCCACAAGCAATGACTTATCTAAAGATATTGAAGTCCTCGTCTATTACATGTCATCTTGAATCTGATCTCAGCAACTCCAAACATAACGACGAGCTACATTTGAAAGTTGCCAATTACAACTCAAAGCATCATGTCCGAAAACAATCGTTTGACGAACTAAGGGAGAACTTATTTTTGAAGAAGGGTTTTGATGCGCCCTTGGATAGCACACCGGGCAAAACAGACATGCATGGCTTGATCATGGGAAGCAGTAGAGATATATGTTCATTGTTTGACTCATATCTTCCAAACCACGAGGTTTCTACGCATGAAACCACTTGGAGAATGTTCTCAACTCAATTATGGAGCTCTTTGAAGAATAATCATGTCAAACAGAGTTCAGATATGGGAGTTATGTCATTTACAAACCAGGTGATCTTTAATTCTCGCGAATTCAGACATGTGCGCATTCAGGTGAGCTAGACCGACACTGCCTTGGAGCTGGATGAGCTAATTGACACTATCTTAGATGAGCTGAATACTAAAGTGAGCTGGACTTACACTTTCCTAGACGAGCTGAGCTGGATTGACACTCATTTGGACGAGCGGAGCGAGCTAGGTCGATCTTCCGAGCTGGTACGACCACCCGAGAAACTGAAAATGGCTAACCTTATTTCTGATGGACCAACGACCAATTCAATCATGCCAAAGGATATTATTCATGATTCAAATGTCCAAGAAAGCATTGGGCTTGATGGTTTTCAAAAATATTCAAAAAACGGACTTGTTTGGGCCAAATGGAGAAACAAATAAAATATTGGCTAAGAGAAAAGATGGATTTCGACTAGGCCTCAAAGGAACATATCTTGGCCCATATCAAAAGCATATTCTTCACTTTTCAAATTCCTGGTCGTGGCTATATCAAGAGGTAGTCAAAGTTTCAGTCAAAATAATAATTTAGTCAAGTCTTTGTTTGCATTTTTCTATGCATGTTGTTCCACAAAATTCTAAGTCTTTTCATATGTCTTTGCTACTATAAATATGTAATCTTTCTAAAGAAATAAATCAATTAATTTTCTTCTTATATTTGAGTTTATTCTCTTTGTTCTTTGTTTAGAGCATTTCTGTTTCTTAGTGAGGTTATCTCCGAGTAAACAAACCTTTGTTCGTTGGACTTGTGCGTCACATCAAGCAACAACGAAGCTCTGGTAGTATCATCGGGCCATCCGCAACCCTTTGTGTCACCATTCAACCCGTCAGCTCTCCCTTCTTGGCGAGTTCATATCCTTCGAACCGTTTGAGTGATCCTTTCCGAATCTAGGACGTATCAGGTTTGGCACCCCGTCAAAGCCCTTCATAAATTTAAATTAGCTCACACAATAAAAGTAAGTCAGAAAATAACAGAAAATAGACAAAAAAATGTCGTTAAAAAAGGAAAATGCCTCTAAATGAAAAAGGAAAGAAAACCAACTTCAACCTTATATAAATAAAAAGTCTCATCAAACCTATATCTTCACATCGGTTGTGTCATCACACCGCTTAATCACATCAGTATCGTTGTTATTGAACTCTTTATACAATCATGATGGCTTGTTGTCCATGAAAGGATGTCCACGACCAATCTGAGAAAATTATAGGATCTCTTATCTTTATCCAACATCTGTCTCTCTGTTCTCCATGTTCAAAGACTCCATACCGCTTCTTCTTTATTGAACATCTAGAGATATGTATATATTCTTCTATCTGGGCTAATCTACTTGCTTCTATACGTAATGGCGCTCCAAGACTTCAATCTATCGAATTTAAGTCGAAGTGTAGTGCTTGTTACAAGTGTCATATGGAACTCTGGAAAAAACCAAGAGTTGTTCCGAATGTTTACTGAAGCATCTTAAGTTCTTGGATGGAGAGAATATGAAGGCACAAAGCAAGAGAGGAAAGTGTCTGCCTACATACTAATAAACGCTACTTGTCTAAAGGTGGCAAAATTCTCCACAATATGTAGAGATAAATATACAGAGTTACAGAAAATGTCCAGAGTTTCAGAGATATGCCAGTTAATGTTTGAGGAAGCTCTTATGTGATAGTGTATCTGATTCTAGAAGACAAGAGAGGTTCTTAGCTTCCTTGTTCTACAACTCTTATGTGATTGTTTCTCTAAAAGACAAGAGCATTTTCTTTTGTTTACACTATTTAAAAACGAAGCCTGTATCACACAATGTATTAAAAACAACCTTGAAACTTAATTAACTTATGTACTAATACAAAAAAAAATTATATTGTACTAGGTAGTTGTTTTTACATCAAAAAGCTACTCTATACTTTACTAGGTGGTCGCCCATAATTTTGCAGATGTAAATATTGTATGAAGATATATATATATTTATAATATTTTAAATTTTGAATAGTAACTATAAATATTAATAAAATCAGTTTTAACTTTAAATATTGAAATTCAAAATTTTAAGTATTATATGTTTAGAATAGTTGTAAGATTCAGTGATATCTCAATGGCATTAATCTAACATCTAAGTTGCTATATTTTGTAAGTTTTTATCAAATGATTAACAAACTCAATATCATTAAACCAAAAAGTCTATCTTTATAAAAATTCTAATAATTACGTTATCTTATTAACAAAGTAATTCTTAGTAAGAAAGTTTCCATAAGTTTTTCAAATTTCTAAAACATTCTTTCTCACATTGTTTTAATTTAACTAGGTGTTCTATTGCACTGTGTGAAGTAATAAGTTGAGAAATTGTCAAAAATAGTTTAGAGTTGAAGGGTGGGGGTAGGGTTTATGAATGTAAATTTAGGAATCTAATTGGGGGTAGGGTTTAGGAATGTAAATTTAGGAATCTAATTAATTTTTTTAAAAAAAAATTACCTCTTAAAAAGTGATATTTATGAAAATATCTCTTTAATAAAAGTAAAAATGAAAAGTTGTATCAATAATGTGGTAAACATGAAAATTCTCTTTAAATATAATTTATGAAGTATTACGGTATTATAAGAAGTTTACCAAAAATACATATCAACATTAGATGTAATTGTCTATGTTAAATATATTTAGCCATAAGCCATTTCATCAATTTTAGTAGTCATGTCACATTTTTGTGAAAGTGATTATACTTAGGACATAGACAATCACTTCTCAAATATGTCTAGGGATATTTAATACAAAACTCACAAACGTATTTAAAGTTTTATGTGAGTTACATGGCACATATACTAACAACATAGCTATGCCTAGAATTTTAAACCGAACTGAATCCGCTGAACCATACAGAACTGAAATTTCAGTAAATTTAGTTCAGGTTTATAAAACTTCAGTTTTTACTGTTGGTTCAGTTTGGTAATCGATTTAGTTCGGTTTATTTCAAAAAAAATTGTTGACCAAATTTCGGACCAAACTAACCACCATAATTTCAGACCAAACTAACCACCATAATTTCAAACCGAACTAATCAAAATTACCTTAATTTAACCAAATTTTTAACTGAAATATAATCGAAACCAAAAACTTTGGTTAGCTTCGACAAAAATTTTAAATACCAAACTACTTAAATACCGAACAACCAAACTTTGTTCTATTCCATTTGGAGATATTTTGGTCAACCCAAACTACCTGAATTCCGAACTACCCAAACCCGCAGGCCTAATTTAACCGGCAATGCAATTTTAATGGAAACACAATTTTCTGTACGAGAAACCCTCTGCATCAGATAAAGATTGCTTTTTAGTTCAAAACAAGAAAAGTCAAATGATATGAATTTGTGTCTTTGACAAATTGCTACATCAACCGTATTTTTTCGAACTAAACGATATTATTTGTGAAGTAATGAAAGATATTAGTGAGATAACATTCTTTACAACATTATTAAGAGATAGCAATCTTTATTATTCAATCAACTTTAAAATCTCATGAGTAAAAAAAGAAAAAACAATCGCCCCCCTCCCCACACCCCCAACACAAAACGAAACTATAGGAATTTAGATATTATATACTTGTCTTTGTTGGAACTATTTTTATGGACATTATGAATAGTGTATTTATATCTCAAAAATGAGTTTTGTATGAATGAGAAATGAAGGTCCAATGTGTGTGATTTAAGAAATTTGTACAAAGTAACAAATACACACATTAGATATTTGATTGGATTTGAGTTTTGATTTGTTAGTTGGACTACATGTTCATTAACATAATCTTATAAACCAAATATATGTTGATCTTTTATATTGATAAAATATAAAAAAGAAGTCCATTTTAAAGTATATTATTTGTTTGATTTGGTCAAACAATAATAACTTTTAATCTTTAATTTCTTGGTCAAAATGTGAAATAAATTCACAAAATAGTTGACAAGAATTAAACTCTCCATTAGTGCACCATGGAAGTTTCATTTCTATGTTATAAATGTAACTTGTGTTTCTCATCATTTTTCTATAAAAGGCTTGTTAGCATTATAGAAGAAAATGACCTAAGAGATTCAACAACAAAAGTTTACTCTCTCCCACTTAGAATAGTTATGCTAGTATTTTTATTTTTATTTTGAGTCTGAGAGTACAACACAAAATTAGGGTCGATAGATTCTGTTTTTCGGTGATGGTAAACAAAAACAATGCTGCAGTTGTAACCTGGGAATCTGAGCGCTATGCAACCGTCACACTACGGGGCGTTTAAAGATTTAAGGAAAGAGATTAACCATCTCGACTCTGCAATTCTTCTTTATTCATTTGTTTCGGTATTGTAATTTTGATTTATGTTCTTAATATCTTTATAAATATCAGTTGTCCCTACTGTAGTAAAATAAGGTTCCTACACTCTTAAATCTTTAAATATTGTTTATGTTTTGCACAAACAATACTGATATTTGTGAAGTTGTTTTTTTTAAGAACAGATTGATGATTCATATTTGCAATTAGAGACTTTTTGGTGATGAAAAATTAATTATTCTGTTTCTTTTTTTTAAATGAGTTTCAGTCTTTGATATTTTTTCGTTATTATACTAACGAAAACTGATTATTTTGTTAAGTTTTGATAAGAGCAGGTTAAATGTAGATCTTAATCTAGTGTGGATTAATTTCGGATCAATATCGGATTATTTTCCATCATAATTTTTTTCCTGAAATAGATATTGTTAAATTATGTATAGACATGCTAATAATTTTTTTTAAGATTACAAAAAGGTGTTTATAGCTATGGAGAGGCACCAGTAAATTGGGCACTGGAGTTTTGTTTTTAATCCAGTGGTTATGAGAAATTTTTTTAATGTGAAACACCATTTCGATCTTTAAGAGATCAAATGCTATGGATGTAAATGGATTTGTGAGTCGACGCCCCGAAAATATAATGTTGAGAGAGGTCTGCCACGTATAAATCATTTTCCATTAGAAAATATAATGTTGTTGATAATAATCAAAACATTCATATTTTCTCAATGCTTTAACGCAAGCCTTATAAAGATTGACTATGGGAAAATAACAAAATCTTATGTTAATATGACTGAAACTGACATGTATATTGTAGTTTCTAAAGTCAACATGAGAGTTTTTTATGCCACAAATAATATTTTGTAATGATATGTATATTTGCTAAAAAGCAAAAAATATGTTTTTGGAAAAATTCAAAACATACAAGTTGGATTTATATATCAACTTGAGAGAATTATAGAAATAGTTGTATGTAAAATGTGAATTTCTGAAAATGAAATATATATATTTTTTTAGAAAATTATATTAATTTTCGAAATTGCTTTTTATGTATTTAAATTTAAAAGAGTTGTAAATCAATTTTCTAAACTCTTAAGAGATGTTAAATGTAAATCTGCAATTTTTGAGTTATCTCAAGAAATGTGGGGGAAACTTTGCTTACCATATAAAGTATTTGGCAAGAGGCCACATGGACTTAGTGATAATTATCACAATATGACTAAGAAAAAAACTAATGCCCATGCATTGAGTTTTGTATATAATGGTTAATTGTATCTTGAAATTACGTTCATTATGATGACAATCTAGGATCCTTATATTAAAGGTGTGTCATGAGATCAGATTGTTATATCATCAAGAGGAATGGGTTAAAGCCTATGAAAATTAAGATGGGGTTTGGCGGTAACTCTACCTAACTGACTGGAGATCCCAAGAAATAGGTTCAAGGAGACAACTAAGTCAAACTAAATCTGTCCAAAGCACTGTTAGACTTCGGTTTATACCCAGTTCCTAGGATGATTAAACAGTGCTACATGTAAGGAATAGAGGATAAGCTTTTGCTTTTAATGATTTGTGTCCATAGCTTTGAGATATGAATGGAGTAGTACATGATATTCCTCTAAACAAAGCTAAGGCAAATCACCTTGTGAGTGTGAAATGGGGCCGTTTCTAGGAGAATGAAGGAAAGGCTATATTCTCCAAGTTCACTCATGATTAACCAGGACTGTTCACGGCCAAAATGAACACAACAGAGAACCTATTTTTGTGAGAGAATGAAGTTGTGTTGTAGCTATTGTCTCGATTTACACCAAAGTCCGGGGGGTTCAAGACATCATGGTCACCTCCTGTTCGAGTAAATCCGATAGCTATTAACAATGACTGGTTCAAGGCTGAAAAATGCTACCAACTCATCATGCAGTGGATTTTTTGTTTGTACTCTCAAAAGTTCTTAAGTAGAGTCTTGTTGAGTCTTGTCTAGGAATTTAAGTCTATCGAGTCGTCTAGTGTCTAGAGACATTTTTATTCATGTGGGGGATTGTTGGAACTATTTTTATGGACATTATGAATAGTGTATTCATATGTCAAAAATGAGTTTTAAGTGAATGAGAAATGGAGGTCCAATGTGTGTGATATGAGAAATTTGTACAAAGTAACAAATACACACATTGGATATTTGATTGGATTTGAGTTTTGATTTGTTAGTTGGACTACATGTTCATTAACATAATCTTATAAACCAAATATATGTTGATTTTTCATATTAATAAAATATAAAAAATAAATCCATTTTAAAGTATATTATTTGTTTGATTTGGTCAAACAATAATAACTTTTAATCTTTAATTTTTTGGTCAAAATGTGAAATAAATTCACAAAATAGTTGACAAGAATTAAACTCTCCATTAGTGCACCATGGAAGTTTCATTTCTATGTTAGAAATGTAACTTGTGCTTCTCATCATTTTTCTATAAAAGGCTTGTTAGCGTTATAGAAGAAAATGACCTAAGAGATTCAACAACAAAAGTTTACTCTCTCCCACTTAGAATAGTTATGCTAGTATTTTTATTTTTATTTTGAGTTTGAGAGTACATCACAAAATTAAAGTCGATAGATTCTGTTTTTCGGTGATGGTAAACAGAAACAATGTTGCAGTTGTATCCTGGGAATCTGAGCGCTATGCAACCGTCACACTACGGAGCGTTTAAAGATTTAAGGAAAGAGATTAACCATCTCGACTCTGCAATTTTTCTTTATTCATTTGTTTCGGTATTGTAATTTTGTTTATGTTCTTAATATCTTTATAAATATCAGTTGTCTCTATTGTAGTAAAATAAAATTCCTACAGTCTTCTTCGTTGTTTTTAGTTTTCTCGAAGTTATCAATTTCAACAAGTTATACATTTTAAGTGTTGGTAATAAAGATATCAATGAACGAAATGTCTGCAACTTATGTGGCATGTTTCATTAAAGATGTAAATCAAATTCTTAAATTTGAAGGTTAGTAAAATTGGGTTAGCATAATATTGAAACTTAAAAGAGAGATCTTAAGCGATAACAGATTTATAGTAAGTTCAAAAAAAACTATTTATAGTAAGTTCAAAAAAAACTATTTATAGTATTCTCCAATAATGCATCCTATGTAAACTTTCGATGTAGTAAGAATCAATAGACTAAAAAATCTGAAAATCATGTTCTTTTACTTGCTGCCACAAGCGTTAATTATACCCTTTCTCTTCGAACAAGCTAACAAAGTGCAACCTAACCTTTATCAAATAAACTTTTAAAAGACAAAGAGACTTCTCCGTATATTTCTCAACATCCAAAGATGTGTCCTCCACATAGTAACTGAAGACGTCAGAAATCCACGAGGCACTCCTCCAGCAAATATAAAGCCACGTGGAGGTATCCGCGAAATCCCCTGCGGAGTAAATACAGGAGACTTCTTCTGCTCTTCACTTAAGTCTTAAACCTATAAATACAGAGTTCACATTCAAAATTAGACACAAATAAATCAGAAACAAAATAAGAAAACGAAAATATTTTTATTAAAATGGGAAACACCAAAGAAAGAAGAAGCTTGTTGGTTTCAACAGTAATGGTCTTGTTCTTCTTGAACACTCACTATCATCAGGTTATGAGTTGCTCCGACCATACGACAAACTGTACGGATCAAGACAGAAAATTATTGGAGTTTCCACTGAATTTGGAGTATCTTGAAGCTGAGTTTTTCTTGTTCGGGGCATTAGGGTTTGGTCTCGATAAAGTTGCACCAAATTTAACGATGGGAGGACCCAGTCCTATTGGAGCTCAGAAAGCTAAACTTGATCCTCTGACAAGAGATATTATTTTGCAATTTGCTTGGCAAGAGGTTGGCCACTTAAGGTAATACGTTTCTTTGAATTCATATTGTGTGTCTACTTTCAAGTTGTGATCAAATGTGATTTTTTTTAAACCGCTATTTAATCACTATTATAGATATAAAGTAGGTAAAATGTTTTTTTTCTTTCTAATAATAGCGCCTTTAGATAATCTTCAAAAATAAAATTAAAAACACAGGGCAATCAAGAAAACGGTGACAGGATTTGCAAGGCCGCTACTTGATTTGAGCATAAAATCATTTGCCAAAGTGATGGATGATGCATTCGGACGAAAACTTGTACCACCATTTAATCCTTATGCCAATTCTTACAATTACCTCATTGCTTCATATTTGGTCCCTTATGTTGGCCTCACCGGCTATGTTGGTGCTAACCCGAAACTGCAATGTCCCGATTCAAGGAAGGTAAGAAACTAAACTACTCTATATAAAATGTATTTTTAGTGAATTTAAAGCAATGTATGTTTAGTGTATTTAAAAAAAAAACATATGAGAAAAGATATCATGAATTACTATCCACCACATCAATAATTTTAGATGAAATTTCGTATGTTTTGTAGATAAAAATACTCATTAAAGTTGGCATTCTAGGTATGTCTAAAGTTTCATCTAATGAAAAAGATGTTTGAAGTTTTTTTTTTGAACATAATATTTGAAGTATGTTTAAAATCTTCGATTAAGAAGAAAGGAGTAATGTAACCACAGGTTACATAGTGATGTTGTTTTCTATTATTAATTATTTTTGGATGCATTGTCTTAAATTCCGGTCATACATAATGTTAATAACACCAGCTTTTTCAGTTAGTAGCAGGACTTTTAGGAGTAGAATCAGGTCAGGATGCTGTGATAAGAACAATGCTATATGCGAGGGCGACACACATAGTCCATCCTTATGGTATCACGGTTGCAGCTTTCACAGATAGGATCTCGTGTCTAAGGAACAAATTGGGAAAAATGGGTGTGAAAGATGAGGGGTTGGTTGTACGTAAAGCCATGGGTGCGGAGGGAAAAGTGGCCGGGAATGTATTGGCTGGTGACGAGTTATCGCTTGCGTTTGATCGAACCCCGGAGGAAATTCTGCGGATTGTGTATGGAAGTGGAAATGAAAGGGTCCCTGGTGGATTTTACCCTAAAGGAGCTGATGGAGAAATTGCCAAGTCTTATTTGGTTTAATAAGGTTTAGTAATGGTGTTGTTGGCTATGAAGTTTAGTGTTAGTTGGAGTTTAATTTCTTTTGTAGTTGTTAGCTTTTTGGGTCTCTAAAGCAAAATAATTTTCATGTTCATGTAATAAATCATAAATGCTGTGGGGAATTAGTTTTCCACAGTCAAAACGTTTGAAAATAAAATATGAAAAGTATACAATAGTTGTGTGAAATTAATTATCGAGCAACAAATAACATCGGAAATAGTTCAAAAAGAAATCTGAATACTGTAAATTTAAACAAAGTTGTGTTTCAAAGAAAAAAAACAAAGTTTTCGTAGCATCGTGTTTCTTTCATCTGGTTTTGATTAAAATACAAAAGTAAAATATATGGTAGAAATTTTTGTTTGAATAATTTATACGTATGTTGTCTTTAAGTCAAAAGAATTCCTCTATTTAAAATGTATAAAAAATTTCAAAGGGTCAATTAGCTCAATGCCATTTAGCGAAACTCATATTAGCACTTAGAATTCCGAGTGACTTTAAAGACCCAAGGCATACAATTGCGCAAAGAAAAAGACGAAGCAGCCCTTAGCGTCTGACACAACTTTCGGCCGCATGCACTCTGACACATGAAGATTTAGCTTCAGTTTGTCGTAGGTTTATGTTTTTGTATGTAGGGTGACAGCTACAACTCTCCTTGTCCACAAGTTTCCTCCGGGTAAAGAGTCTACTATGAAACGATATCTCTGATGCAGCATCGGAACGTAAAGGAGAATATATAATGATATATGTAGTATTCATCTTTACAAATAGGGAAGAAGGTCGAGGTTAGCAGAGTGGGATAACATTGGAGAGGAAGAAGATTGAAAACGATAACTGTGAGTTGGAATTGAGAAGAAGAAAACTCAATTGACAGAGTTCGTTTTCAAAATTCAAGAAAAGTAAAACTCCAAGACAATGATATTTACTGTACTTCTTCAGATTTTTCTTGTGATTTTTTATTTTAAATAAATGGACAATGTATTTCCTCTGGTATGAAGGTACTTGCGGAGCAATGAGACAGCTCATCCGCCTGGTTGTTGGGGATTGAGAGAGAGGAAGTCCCGGTAACTGGAGGTTTATAGTGGACCATACAAGCGTGAAATATGATGTGGTTGTTAAGGAGAATGAGAGGTGTGACTCCATTATTGAGATGGTTAGAGATAAATACATGCTGAACAAGCTGCTACATCCATATGAACCGGCGCTGCTGACATATGAGTTGCCGGAATGGATGAAAGAACCGGGCGAGTACACAACACCACCACTGGAGATCAGAGATGACAACGATGTGGAGCTTTTCATGGCTGTTAGGCTAGACTGTGTTTGGCTGGAGCTGTATGTATCCTTCGGAGAGGCTGGCATGGATCGCTACAGGCGCCAGCGTGCAGAATATGATGGATTCGAGCAAGGCAATGGATCCTTGCCTCCGCCAAAACCTATACTGTGGAGAGGGAAATGAAGAGTTAAACGAGTCTTAAGTGTGATTTTAAGTTATGCATGTAACTGAAATGTTGTTTGGATGTAATACAGGTTTGAGGTCCAAGGGGCTCTTGCTGGTCAGTGAGGAGATGCTAATGGGAATCAGCACACATCAAGAGATGAATCTTCTAGAGAGGGCTTCCGATAAACTGGAAAAAAAGATTGGAGTGTGTCGATCGCTATCACAGTGGGAGTGGGTTAGACTCATCGAGAGACTCTACTGCAGTCCATGTAAATAGAGAAGATCCTCTGTCAGAGGGTGGAATGATTAGATTAAGCGATTGTGATAAGTGTAGTGGACAATTTCCATATTCGACACCGGGTATATTGTTTGCCGCTAACAGTTCATTTAGTCCTTAACATGAACAAACTACCGCTAACATTATATTTTCAGGTCTCGGTGAGGGTAGAAGTACCAACAATATGTTAGAAAATAATGTTGTCGGTGTGGGAGGAAAGGAAATTGGTGGTGTGATAAGAGATCTAAACATCGAGCTCAAAATGAGTTAGGGAGATCACAACCCTGTTGAAGGGCCGGTTATAGCTTCAGCTGGCGAGAGTGATGACTGTCAACTGCTTGGTAAAAATATCAAACACGACATACTATACATTGTTAGTAATGCATCTTGAGTATGGCTTCTAATATGTTGAGAAGCAAATGGATCTGTGCTGCCCAAGAAGGTTGACAAGGGGAATGGGATAGCTGCAGAGGACATTGTCGTGTATAGGTCAAAAACTTCTTGGGGTTGTGGGGGTACGTCCCATGGCGAAATGATTGGGGAG
This sequence comes from Moricandia arvensis, assembly GCA_905132765.1. Lineage (NCBI taxonomy): Eukaryota > Viridiplantae > Streptophyta > Magnoliopsida > Brassicales > Brassicaceae > Moricandia > Moricandia arvensis. The sequence goes on from CAJHQP010002226.1 coordinate 45,413, forward strand.
AGGATGGGACATTCCCCTTAATGAGTGGTGAGTGACGCTGGTTATAATTGTTTTTTGGCTCTGCATGTTACTCGAAATTGTCTTTGGTCGAATACAAGTCTACATGTTACTACAATTTGTAACATGTACAAATGTAATTAACGTCCGAGAGTCGGGATTAGTTGAAAACAGTCGAGGTAGTGGCCAAGAAGAGGGGTTAAGGATACCTGAAGGTCTACTATTAGAGCAGAGGGCATCTTCTGAAGATAAGTGTCCATTCAGAGGCAAGGAGATGCCATCCGAAGAAGATCCAAATGATGGTAACATACCTGGTAATGTTGTAACGTTTAATAAATGAAATAACACATACTTTAGTACTTAACTGGGAAAACTAAATCTCACATAAATATATTAATGGATGAATATGTATGTGCAGATAACACGGATATGAGCTCAAGGGACTAGTTATACGTGGGGCAGGTTTTCAAAGACAAGGAAGCTTTCAAAATGCATATGGCACTCTATGTTATTGCCAACAAATTCAGATATTTGGTGAAGAAATCGGAACCTGGGAAAATTCTACTGGAGTGCGTTGGGAACCTTTGTGGATGGAGAGTGTACTCAACCAAGAAAGGAAGATGCCCATGTTTTGAGATCAAGACTTTGGAAAACAACCACAACTGCACTGTTGATGAGCATTGGGGGTTTCGTAACCATGCAACTTCCAGAATTATAGGAAATATTATGAGACCAATACAGTGGAGGGGGTGGAAGCAAGCCACGTCCAGGCATGCTAAGGGATCTGATGAGAAACAATCGTAGAGTGCCAATAAGCTATGGGAAAGCTTGGAGGGCTCATGATTCCACAATAGATCAGTCTGCAAGAAATGCTGAAAGATTCTATCTCTCACTGCCTTCTTACTTAGAGAATTTGGCAAATCAGACCCTGGGTCAATAGTAGCATTGGAAACATCACCAGCTCCAAATGGAGCTCAAATATTCAAATACTTATATCTTTCTTTCGAAGCAAGTATTAAGGGATTCCATTACATGAGGAAGGTGGTAATCTTGGATGGGACACACTGTAAGGGTAAGTTTGGTGGCTGCCTCCTCACCGCTTGTGCCCTAGATGGAAACTACCAGAGTTATCCCATTGGCTTCGGAATTGTTGATTGCTAGAATGACCACTCTTGGATCTGGTTCTTCAACAAGTTGAAGGGTGTAATTCCAGATTCGGTAGACCTATTGTTTGTAACTGACCGCCATACATCAATCAACTCTGGCGTAAGAAAGGTATGATACAAGTTAGTTGATTTAATTCAGATTCAAAAGTGACGAGCCGTTAAATGCTATCGACTAATTTATCTTGTGGGGGCTAACTGATTTGGTAGTCGCTACATTCTACGTTAGTTGTTATTTTATTTTTTACGTAGAAAAAAATACTTCCTAATTGTTTGGAATAATCCGTACATCTAATACATGGTTCAACATGACAGGTGTATGTCTCATCAGTGTACTTGTCTTCTTCACCTTCAACGTAACGTGAAGACTATATTCAAGAAGAAACACCTACTCTACTTAATTTCAAGGGCGGCGAGAGCTTGCCGTTTGGAGGACTTCTACGTTCATTTCAACTAGATCAAACTTATTGAAATTGCCTGTGCTGATTACCTGATCAGAGTTGGTTTGGAGCACTGGGCAACGTCACATTCTAATGGTGCAAGGTACACTATCATGACTAGCAACTTAGCAATGTCCCTAAACTCAGTTCTTACAACTGCTAGGGGATACCCAGTAGTGGCACTGGTCGAGTTCATTAGAGACAAACTTATAGAATGGTTCTCTTGCAGACAAGCTTCAGCTGCCGCTAATGGAAGCGTGTTGACTCCAAAAGTAGCTGCTACTTTATCCTGTAACTTCATTGTTTCCCCCGGTTATGCAGTTAGGCATATCATAAATGCAGAGTATGAGGTTAGGGACAACTGCGGCCTTAGAGTGGATCTGGAAAGGAAAAAGTGTTCTTGCAAAGAGTTTGATATTTTGGGTATACTATGCACACCCGCCATGGCAGCTTCTGTGAACTCGGATCACAGTATGGAGGGAATGGTTGCCCCAGAGTACAGAAACATGTATTGGGGGTTGGTTTACACTGGAAGTATAAATCTTGTTGAATTGTCAAAGGTAACTGAGGATGCAGGGGGTATGAGGCTTCTTCCTCCTAACACACGCAGGCCTCCTGGACGTCCAAGGAAGTCGCGCATTGCATCAGCTGGCGAGATTAGGGTACATAATATAGAGTACTCTAACTTATATGTTACTTCGTTAATTGTTTTGTTAACCGTTACTTACATAATTATTGTAGAACACTGGTGTTTTCAACAGAAGCAGGGCATGTAGCAGGTGTGGTGGGAATGATCACAACCGTGCAACCTGCAAAATGCCTATATAAACAGTGATCTACTAAATAGTAGGAGACGCAATGCGGAGGAAGGATGGTCATTTGATGGTCCGATCCGAGGCGATCATATTTTGTTGTTTAATATGTTAAGCAAGTTCCCCTAAGTTGTTTTAGGGTTGAGAACTTTGTAAGTGCAACAATGAAACAGAATAAGATTGCTCTCCATTAAAGATATAAGTTAAGAATGCTTTAGTGCGTAACATAAAAGAATCGCCTAGGAAAAAAATGCTGACAACAACATTATTTTCATTGTTAAAAAATAGTTCAAAGCTAATAAATAAGATATTAACTAGACTGCGAAATAACATATGATTGAAAAAGTAAATTGCTTAGCAAATTGTTGACGATAGTATACTTAAAATAGAATCAACATGGAAATTTTCCTTCTCCGCTTCGACCAGGAAGGTAAAAAACTTAACAGCCAGTTGCTTGGCAGCGTCAGGTAGTAACCTCGGAAGTAAGGCTTTGCAGCCACCTAGTCCAGCAGATAAGTGTGCATCAACGATCATAACACACATAACAGCAGTGTTTGATGGACCAGGGACTTGGGGAATACCTTTGCACCTAGATATAGCGAATGGCTTAAATGTAGAACTGCTTGTCTCCGCGATTTGAGGTTTCAAGAGATAAGGAAGCATGCTAGCTATAGGATTCAATTCCTTTTTCATCATGTTGTTGCTTTTGAGGCCCACATTACAGTCTAGAACCATGATGGATGCCGCTTTCGTTTCAACACAGATAGCCACCCAATGCTGCTTGTCAATGTTGAAGGGGAAGTATATGCGCTCGGATTTGCACTCCCTCAGGCCATTTATGACATCCTCTTTAAATTTAAGCATGTGTCTATCCTAAAGGGTAGATGTTCCTTACATTGGGGCCAGTTGATGACACATGTGTGCGATGTCTAGGAACTCCATCGGAGTGATGCTAGTTGAGCCTCCAATGTTAACCAACTTGTAAGATAATGTTAGCTTTAATTAGTATTGTTAAACGCTACAAATGTGTTTACCCTGTCAAATAGATAGTTAGTTATTAATATTTTGGTTAGCGATACCCGTTAGCTAATACGGCACGTCTAAGTTGTTCGAAAACACGGTCGAGATCAGGAATGAGGGTGAACCCAATGACCACTTTGGGGTCACACTGGAAGTTTTGATATGCAGAAGGGGAAACCCTGGCCCGTTTGCTTTTGCGGGTCTCAACATTGTCTGTGGCCGGGAGATCAGTGGGGAGAACATACGAATTTGGCATCGCATTGAGTACTGGTGGAATGGTTTCACCCCGAGTCATGCCAAGTGAGAATGAGGACGTCTCCACCTGGTGTTCGTGTCCAGTGATAATAATCAAGTGAATAGACGTGGTTGGATATAATTGAAAAAACCGGAAAATATACATGTCAATGGTTGAAATCTTACGTCCTTTGGAACAGTAGCTAAATGATCTCGGTTGACATCCATGGCTACTCCAGCTAATGTACCAGCAATTGTGTGCTCGCTAACTTGAGCAGTACCCGTTACATCCGTTGTTGTCATCTACACCATGAAAATGTCAAGTTTATTTAAGGGACCATGTTTTCGTGATTCATAAATGTGTTGAGAAATACAAATAAACATGATTACCGGTTGGTCTCCATGTTGTACATTAAGGTCAGCGATTACATATCGTATAGTACCGGCAGCGTCCAAAACTAGAGTACACATTTGACTTTCACTAGGATCAGGGACCGAAGGTATGGGGTCAGTGGATGTCCCACTGTGCGAGCTATGGCTTTCAGAGGCGTCGACGGGCAGGTCATCGTTAGTGGGTACGGGTATGGTTGACTTGCCAAGGTAGTCAATAACGACTTGAATGACACCTTCTTTCATCTTCCCACGTGGTGTGAGACAAAGTCTTTAATCCTTGTTTCCATCCCCTGCATTGAAGACTTTATTTGAGCATCAACACCGCCAACAATCCCCTGCACCAGCCCTCGTAACTCCTCCTTAATTTGACCAACAACCAAGTTAGCAATAGCAGAATGTGAACCCTGGTCAGACGGTTCCCCTTCGTTAGAATCTCCTGCATTTTCCTTCTCTTTGTCACGTTTCTCTTTGGCAGCTTTATCCTTCTGCTTCTCCAACCTCAAACGTGCAATGTCAGACGCTGCCATCCTACCTTTGAACATTTTTTTCTTAAAGCTGAAGCCTGCACTAATTAGATCAACCATTGTGTCAACAGTGGGATCTTCCAATTCATCATCCCACGTAAAATCGTTCTGCAACCCCCACTCGTCATTCGGATCAGGGAGTACAGATGTAACAGCCACCTTCACGAAATGTTAAACATTATTACAAAACATACATAACGTATACGTTGTATGATACTAATCAAGTTAGTGTATATTAAAAGAGTTAGCTGGAAAAAAATTATTAATAAACAACATATTTCTAATCCGTTATCATAGGAGTTACGTACACACCTGGGATTTGGCATGCTCGGGACTAAAACAAATTTCACGCCAGTGTCCTTTTAGGTGTTAGAACTTATTGCCGTCTGTTCTTCCGCCAAAGACGTCCACCTTCACTGTCAGATTCTTCAACAATAAGTGCCTCGACCGGTGTTACCTCTTCTTTAAGAGCAGGAACAGCAGCAACCACAACCAACTGAATAGTGTCCACGAAACCCCTAAGTGCGAAAGAATCTTGGGCTCATGCTACTTCATATTTATTCATGAGAGAAGACATTAGAAGTTGAAAGGAAACGCGGCCCCATGGGAAGGCCATGAATTCATCAAGATCGCGTATCATCTCTACATGCTCCAGAATGATTTTTGGGAAATGAGAGGACAGCAATAAAACAGAGGAGATAATTGCTAAACAAACATACTTGATTATTCTTTCCTTGTCTCTGGCCTTATGGTTCTTCAACATGTCAACCACCATTTCAATGGTGCAATATTTGAGAGACCCGAATAACTCATTCCAATAAAGCTTCTCCTTCAAAGGTTTTTTCCTACGTCGAGGAGATATGTCTGGGAGTTTTCCGCAATTAAGACCGGTGACATTTGCAAACTCTCACAATGAAAATCGAATTGGATATCCAGAAAACAAGACCCAAATCTCATACTTCTTCTCTACCTTCAACCTCCTAACTAATATAAAATGTTTGAATGCGCCAGAGAAAGAAGGGTTTTCATCAATAGCTAGTACCTTCGCAAATGACGACTTCTTGAAGAAATCAACTTCTTCCAGCTCGAGGGCTTCGATAATTGATTCCGTGCGCTTGGTTTTGTGATACGAGTTCATCCTTTCACCGGATGGTTCTTCGCCGGCGGCGAAAATGCGATAGGACAGATTGAATTCTCCCATATTGTTTTTGAAATAAAAAAGGAGTTAAAGGTTTAATATTCGAATCTTAAATTAGTGAGGCTTAAGGGCTTCGAAACCGTCGAAGATTAAAGCAGTTGGACTCAACCGTCTCGACGTTTGGGAAAAAACGGACAAAAGGTGGAGTAACAGAGGAATAATGGTGGTTTATTCTTCATTTAATTAAAAAAAGGTTAAAACGAAGCATAATTAGCCTCGAACTGTGGAGGTTGCTTGTCTCGGGGGAGTAAATTTGACAACATCTAAGAAGCTGCAATAGCGCTACTCGGCTTCGTTGGAGTAAGGAAATAGGAGTAAAATGATCCCGGATTTTAGTTAGTTATTAGCAGCATTAGGGAGCTAATAAGCATGACATTTAAATGCATAAACGCAATTAACTCATTTTCAAACTCATCTATATAATAGAACTAGTGTCGGTTCCGCGCGTAGTGCGGAACGATGAATTATTATTTGTATAAGATATACCTCTTTGTAAACAATTGTTTGTATGTTTGTTTGTTTTGTATTTGAATCATTTTAATCGCTTAGTATTGTCTATACCAGCTAGCCAACTGAGTATTAGTCACCTGTTTGCAATTTAGTAGTAGTTTGTAGAGATGACTAATTTGGTTCTGAAACATCAATTATACCTATCAATCCAACAATTACTTGTATTAAATATTGTGGCAATGTTCGTTACATGTAGTATGCAGGAATATTGATCTTTTTTATAGTCTACTAATGGGACAAAGCATTTAACGTAATGTGCTAAGTATAACGGAAACCCTGATGAGCTTAAATGTCATTTTTTAAAACTTTTAAATCTTATTTCATCTTCTTTTTATCTGCCTAAATGGCTCTAAGGTGTTGTTCATATAGATCTTGTAATTTTTTTAAATGTATACAAATGATACTTTCTGTTGAAGAGAAGTTTTTAGAATTGTTAGTTATATTGTTTTGTTTTTATATCTTTCTATCGTATTTGTCATTTTTCTCTTCGTTTATTTATCAAGCTATTTTGTTTATGTAATTTTCATTAGGCGAAAATGCATTTGTTTGTATCCGTTCTAAATATGTTGTAGAGTTTTTTTTTTCCAGTTGAACGTGTTTATTTATGTGCTTCTGATGTCTTTGTTTTGTTTCTATGTCTTGTGTTAGTAATTTGGGCTTCCACCATTGTCCTATAATAATCATGTCTATTCAAAACTCCAGTCATAAAACCATTAGATCCCTTGAGCTATCTAGCTTCATGTTTTGCACCTCATACTCAGCAAAACGTTATCTCCTCAATGAAGTATATAAAGGAACTAACGTCGACTATCTTATGGGCCGTCCTCAGCAAGCACTAAATGGACTTTGAGTCTTACAGGCTCTTTTATTTCCTCCAAATATCATGAATCTTCTCCATCCCTGCATGAATCAACACATCTTTTTGTTTATTGATCCTTACGGACATTACCCTAAGCATCCATCCCTCCTTAGCCGTCGTAGCCCAAAATCCTACTATAAGCTCCGCAATAATGGCGCTCTAGCTCTCCTCTATCTCATCTGCTTGTTCTTCCTCTTTCTTCTCCCATGCCAATAACACATCATCATCATTGTCTTCTTCTACCTCAGCTAAAACATCACATCAAACCTCACTCATTCTCTCTTTAACAAACCTCCTAATCTCCATTCTCCAGTCATTGCCTTCACATGCCCACCGTCTCTGTCGTTATCTTCCACATCCTCATCGTCGTCAGAAGCTAATCTTAGGTTTCGTAGCCTCGGTCGTGGTTTGTCCTCTAGCCTTCTCCAAATACTTGTTACGCCTGAGCTTCCTCCTCTTCAGTCCGGATTTTTATAGCCGACGTCTTGTTCGTTCACTTTCCTCCCAGACTGAACACCTGAGTGGGTGTACGATCCAAACGACGGTTGTTATGGCTTTGGTTGTTTCTGCTACGCAAAGAGATTGTCCTAACAATGTGATGGGAAAGTTCCACATACAATGAATAGAATAAAAATGGTTGAAGCTAAAGGAGAAGAAGAGTATTATAAGATCGAGGTTAAAGGAAAGACCTTATTTATAGGTCAGAATATTGAGCATTTATAAACGTTAGGCTTATTGAATGGGAGTCGTGGGAGGTGTGAGTCAGTGGTTTTAATGAAGATGCTAAATGATTGTCGATTAATCCATTAAGTATTGGACTTTTTCATAATTTTTGACTTGGCTCAACTTTAAACATAAAAGCTCTTGGTATGTCGAAACCCAACTAATAGTAAACAAACCAAACACACAAAAAATAATCAGATTTAGGAGAGCTGATGTGTCAAATCCTCTTTGCACTAATTGATGATGTGGAAGGACCTTGAGAGAAGGAAGTCTACTTTATACATAAAGATTATATCTTTTAAATATATAAAAATATAAAGAGGGTTTAGAGATACTTATATATTTTAAATTCATTGTGGAATATGTTTTTCTTTTTTCATGTGTCCTAATTAACTTTTGCTGCCATTGGTTATTAGATTTGGTAGTTCCTTATGTATCTTTTTAGTGAACGATGTTTCATCTTAGTTTTTTTTTAACTCCATGTTTCATCTTAGTAAGCTGAACTATATTCTTAGTGATCACAATTGCTAATTATTTCCTTCTTTGGTCCTGTAAAGTTTTTTTTACTGTACTGTTCTGTAAAATTTTGATCTGCTTTTAAATGAAACAATTGGTTAAAAATTCAATTTTATTTTTATGATATTACTTTTTATAGTTATTAATCTTTTTCTGATTATTGCAGCATTTTTTATAGTATTTCATTTTAAAGGTTTCAATCAAAGTGGATCAAATTCTCATGTCTTAGTGGCTTATGAAAATTTTAAAATAGATATGTTGTACTTTTTATTTTTATACTATTTTTTAATGAGAAAGATGGTACATTGTCGAGTTCATCTTTACTACTTTTAAAATTTACAATCTATAGACCAATTATCTGTTGATTTCTTCCTTTTTTACTTCAAATCATTTCATCCTTTTTTCTGAAACACAATTCAAATCATTTCATATATGTTCATCTTGTTCATCTTATAATACCTTTAAATATATAATTCACAAAAAAAAGAATATAAAAAAAGAGCAACCCAACAAAATTGGATTAATCCATAATCACCCTCAATTAATTCTTTCTCATCTGGAATACAATTTCATTTTCAACGTACGAAATTTATGACAAAGAAGATCGCAAAGTATTAGTAGTACTAGAACTAATGTAACTATTAAACTAAAATAAGTACAACAAATACAATTGGAATGTGTGTAACTAATATAATTTGTACAATTAGAACATGTATAACTAGTACAACTTTATAATTAACTAAACAAGTAAAAAAATCTTTAAAATATAAGGTAGCTCGTGTAAACTTATGGGGTAGTGTAATAATTGTCAATATTATTTTTGCAAAACTCAATAAATTAAGAGATTTTCTTATCACATACCAATTCTGATCACATGTCAAAGTTGTACCAGTTACACCAAAAATGCCAATTTGATATATGATGAAAATTTATATCAGCTATAATGTTTAGTGTTAGGGGTTATACCAATATTCTCGCTTTATAAATTTTGTATAAATATGATTGATATTTGATTTCCATAATAATATGACTAATATAGTAAACGAACCTTAAATATATAAAATATATAATGTAAAGTTAAGAGTGTAATGTAATAATTTAACAAAAAATTGAAAAATCACAAATAAAATAGAGGAAGCTTTGTCACCATAGACCAATTAGGATATTTGTTTGTCTATTTCATATGAAAACATGATTTACTAGTCGTGCTAGTTATTGTAGTTGGATATTGTACATAGCTTTATACTACTTATATACCAGTTATACTACTTGTTAACATTTTTGGTAGTACGAGTTATACCAGTTGTACAAGCCGAACGGGAGAATGAGAGAAATGAGATAGTGTGGTTGTGATTGAAGAAAGGATAAGATGATCATGTGGTTGAGGTTAAAGATGAAGTGGACCCCAACTGAAGGAGAGAAAGAGAAGGAATTGTGTTGTGTGACTCAAGAAAGAAGAGATGATCCAACCGATGATGTTACACTTTCATTAATGGCAAAATTGTTAATATAGGTGGCTTAGATTGAAGTAGGAATGAGTTGATCCAAAAGTTAAAATTTCACTTTATTAGTGGAAAGATAGTAATTTAACACACCTTGATTCTCCAAAATTAATTTTGGCTGTATGAAATATTTTTGAAGACCAAAAGGTCTATTGAAGATTAATTCCCAATTAAAGTTTTATTTTCTAACTTTTAGTTCTAAACATTTTAGCCTAAAATAAAATAAAATGGATAAAAATATTTTTTTTACAATTCTAAAACTGAATTTGAAAATTAATGAAGTATATGCTTGCTTTTTATAGAATACTATTCTCTTTACTCAGTCCGATTCATTCCAGCTTTTTGTACATGCGGATTTTGGACAACAAAGCTGTCATGTTGGAATTCAGAGACATATATGAGCTTAGAGAGAATAATTACTAATCAATTTAGAGAATCAAAGAGAGTGAATGGAACCGATTTATGTGAAGAGGAAGAATAAACTCAACTAGAGTTTGCTCTCTCTCAAAGAGGGAACTACAAATTGAATTAAACCATTATAGATTGGTAAAAAAAACTTTAGAGAGGAAGTTCACATGGAGGTATTGGTTTTACTAGTACGATCTTTAAAATTTATACAAACCTAACACTTAAACAAGATAATATTTGGCTTAAATCAACAAAAGCATAAGCAAATTTTCGAAAATATGGCGGCCAATTTAAACTTTTTGTTTGCATAAATATTTTTAGCATCCATCATTGACTTATGTGTTTTGTGTGTGTGTGTGTGTATGTTTCTCATTAATGGATTTGTTTGAGCTCATCTAGATTAGACTTCTCTTATCCTTCATCTATTAGGTAGTAAACACATAGTTGTTGGATCCTTACTGGGAAACTGATAGAAACCAGTTTTGTCCACAATCAACTCACTTGGAATGTTGAAACTGAGAGCTTTGTTTTACTTTTACACAAGTATATTTTTGTTGATTTCTTCTCTTTTGTGAGCAACACACAATTGGGCTACTATTGGGCTTCCAGATTCACTTACTTTGCTTGGAGTGAAGAGAAGCTTTATTAAAACACTTTTAACATTGTTTCAACATATATGTTTCATTGTTAAATGTGATCCTTGAACAACCATTTGAGCTTCTTTTCTTGCTATTTCATCTTGAAACGTAGAAATTTATGTACAGCCTTCAAACTTCAACTCCATTTGATTCTCACGGCTTCTTTATTGCAGCACCACTGATGCTGACTTTTGCAAACTCAGGTTGCTGATATGGACTCCAGTTACTTCAAGTGAGAGGATAGAAAATCCATTTTTAGAACTTTGGTGTGTATACTCTTGGGTAGATCGCACAACAGATCTTGTAAGCGCTCCTTGTTACCATAACACTTCATCTGAGCTCCTTGGGTCCATCGTGACTCCCTCGCTGCATCCAGATCTTCTAAGAACTCCAATGGACTCCACATTTGCCATAACTTCTTTGAGAATCATAGATATGATCTTTTAAAATAGCTTAAATCTTCCCTTCTTGGGATTATATGAAAACTGATCTGATTTGATTCTTCGATGGACATGCCTTGAAAAACCAGTGTTTAGGAGGTTTGAGAGAATTAAAACTAAAGAATAAAAACAGAGTACGAGAATATAAAATAGAGAGAATGAGAACAGAGTTTTGCTTTGCGAAGACTGGTACTTTATATCTTTGCTGCTCTAATAGCATGTTATATTTGAACAACACAATTCTTGTACCATTGTGGAAATCAGATACAACAACTCTGAGATTAGAGACTGTTGATATTGAAAAAGAGTTTAAGCGGAACCAATTTATGTGAAGGAGAAGAACAAGCTCAACTAGAGGTTGTTTTCTCAGAAAGAGAATCATGAACTGAACTAACCCATTATTGATAGTTAAGGAAGAATTTTAAATCAAATGCTGAGATGGACCAGATGGGCACAAAAAAAACTAGAATAGGACAGTCTTGTTTTTATTTTTTTAATGAATTAATAATAAATCGAAATTAAACTAAGAATACTACAAAACCTAAAACTTCAACATATTTACAAACCCAACCAGTCAACACACCCATTTACCAGTAACCCAACCCGGCCTGCGACTCTAAATCCCTATTTTTTTGGTCTTCGACATAACCAATAAAACACGAGCTTCCTAGATCCCTAATCCCTCAAGACATCTTTTATATCTTGTTTTAGAGAAGCATCCACTCGGTTTCCAAAAACCATCGAGGATTTGCCGCATTTAGTCTTTGTCTTGATGCTCTCTCATATATGTCTAAAATGTCCATGCTTTCCCTGCAGTGGCTTAATTCCGCCTTATAGAAGAAAAATCTATCATTTGCTAAAAGGGGATCTGAGATCCTTGGGCTCACCCTAGCAACCCGGAGGCCGAAAATCTTCTTTACCACTTACACTCTGTTTAAGAGGGAGATCAACGCCTCCGTACACAGGATGAACAAAAAAGAGAAAGGGGGTCTCCTTGTCTCAAACTTCTCATTGGTAAGATTCGCCCTCTTGGTTCACCATTGACTAAAACTTGATGTGTGACCAACGTGACACAATACATAATGAGGTCAACCAGTCTTTCATCAAACCCCATCTTCAACATCAAAGTTGCTATGAAGCTCCATTCCATTCTACCATAAGCTTTGCACATATCTTTTAATATCCATAAAATCTTTCTACATCTTTGGTTCGTTCTTAGGGCGTGAAAATTTTCTTGCGCTCGTAGAATGTTAAACCACCTCCATTGGAGGTCCTTATGAGGGGTCCTTAACAAAAAGTGGTGGTGGGCCCCACCACTTTTGTTAAGGACCAGTACTAAAAACCCCAATTTAAGAACCGGTTCTTGTACTGTTTCGTGGGTCCCACTGACACGTGGCGGCCCACGATTGGTTGGTTTTTAATTTTTTTTTTTAAAATCAAAAAAAAAAAGTTAAGGACCCCATAGGGTCCTTAACCGATGGAGATGCTCTTATCAATAATCAATCGTTTTGTCACAAAGACAGATTGTGTCTCTGAGATCAAGTGCAGGATAACCCTCTTAAGTCTCTTACATAGTAGCTTAGCGATAATCGTGTAGCTAACATTGCAGAGATTAATAGGTCCGAACTCAGTCATATCATAAGGTTTATTCTTCTTGGGAATGAGGCAAATGTTTGCCTGGTTCAATAGTGGGTCGAAGCTTCCCCTGGAGAAGAAATCCTGCATAAGTTTAATAATGTTCTGACGCATCTCACGCCAGAATTTTTGATATAGTTTACTAGTAATGCCATCTGATTCGGGTGCTTTTGTGGGGTTAATATCGAAAAAAAACTCTTCTAATCTCCAGTTCCGATGGTTCTTCTAAAAGTAACCTATTGTCGGCGTGGGACACCTTTTCTGAAATAAATTAGAGGGAGGCATTCAGCTTTGTTGGTGAAGAGCTGGAGAAGAGGTCTCGAAAATATTGAACAACAACGTTCTCCACTTCGATTGCACTCTTTACCAAGTTCCAATGTTTGTCTTTGATACAGATGACTCGATTTCGAGCTTCTCGTTGTTTTGTAATGGCAAAGTGAAATTTTGTGTTTTTGTCCCCATTTCTATGCCACTGATCTCTGTTATTTTGTTCTCAAAAAGTATTTTCTTCTTTTAAACGTTGATATCAACTGTTTTTCAAATCAACCAACTCTTCGGTGGTAGAATTGTCATCGTCTTGTGCAAGATCTATCTTATTTTTCAGTTCTTTAATCAGTACGGCAGAGTTTGTCAGATTTTTTTTCCAAATACTAATCTTATTCCGATATGAAGTAACTTTTTGATGAAAATTCTGGATAGGAATTTCATCAAACTATCCACATCTCGAGATTGCCGCTTCCTTGAACCATTGTTTTCCTATCCATCTTTTGTCGAATCTGAAACTCTTTTTTGTCCTTCGAATAGTGGATTGGATCCATGCTACGATTGGTCAATGATTTGATCCCCATAATTGCAAAAACTCAACTATGGTATGGGTAAAAAGGGAGTGTTATTCTTCATTCGCCACTCCTTTGTCTAGTTTACACTTGATTTTTCCAGAACTTCTTTTTTCCACCCACGAAAATGAATTTTCTTTATATGGAAAGTCTAACATCCCGCAATTTTCAAGGTTCACCTTAATGAATTGGTTTTGGGCTCATCCAAATCGAGTCTCTTTTATCTTTGATAACTAAGTCCTTAAGGGCATGTTTATTGCATGTATCTTAGTATGGAGTTCTTAACTTTTCTAAGAGACGTTTCTTAACTTTTAACTAAGAAAACCTAAAAATCATCTCTTAAATAAGAGACATAAGAGCCGTCTCCCAAAAAAAAATTTTTTTTTTAAAGTGACAAAATAAGTTAAAAACCTCACCATAAAATACCAAAGATAAACATGACATAATAGATTCTAATTTCGTCCACATTTACCTCAGTTGGAGTGTTTAGAGTTTTGTTTAACACAAACTCATATGTCTTGCTTTTTCTTTTCTTTTTTTTGTAAGCAACTCACAATTCGACTACTATTCAGCTGTCTATTCCACTCACCTTGCTTAAAGTGAAAAGAATTAGAGTACTTCTAAAACTGTTCCAATAGCCATGTTTCATTGTTAAATTATGACCCTTGCAACACTTTTTGATTTTCTCCTATATATCGTAGACCATAGATGTCTTATGTTTTAGTACGTCTTCTTCCGATCTACTTTTTAAATCATTCATCCTTCAGTCAACCTAGATAAGTCGAACTTGTCATTTGGTTTTGTTCTTCCTATATTGGTGACACTATACTTTTAAACCCATACAAGTTTATTCTCAAACTGTAGATGAGAAAGACTCGGATCACTTTGTTTTATCCCAAACTTGAATACTACAAGAACCACAATGTCTCAAGCCAAAACTGCAAAAAGAAAATACTTAACACTACTCTCTTCACACAAAATATAAGAAATATAGAAAACTAAATATAGGAAAAGCATTAGACAGCATAGCAAATCGTTCAAGAAACATTGGTTATTGACTCACTAGAAAAAGAAACAACGTCTGCATAAAATGAGAAATAAAAAGTCCTGCTTAACTTAAACTACTACTTGGTCCATAATGAACTTACATGAAACCCAACCAATGATTCAAATCTCACGACTCCAAATTTAAAATAACCATAAAGCTCTCTTTCTGTTTTGTTTGAACCGTGTTGTTGTTGTCGTCAATTTCCTTGAAAACTACCTCTTTGGAGGCCTAGCACCATCATCTTCATCATCATCACTATCCTCCTCTTCATCTTCATCAGCAGCTCCTCTCTTCCTTTTGGGAGGCCTACCATCATAATCTGCCCCAACATCCTCCTGAACAATTCCGAAATGACAAAACATAAGTTAAACCCCAAGTTCTAGTCAAATCTACAACAGAGTCAAAAGACAACTTTTTCCAAGAAGACGAGGACCAAAAAGGTATACAAAAACAATCTTTTATCTAATCTAATTGGTTCAAATCTTTCTAGTTTCAACCAGTGACAGAGACTGAGTACATAGTTTACTCTCTTCTTCTCAGCCTAAGACAAGACTGTCAGAAAAGTTAAAAACAGGACAGCTTCTAGTTACAGTTAGAAAGGAAAGTGTTTAGGTTAAACAGATCCAGTCTTACTTCACCAAAGATTCAGACTTCTATTAAGCATCAGAAAACCCTAGATCTACACGACAAATCAATTTATAGAAACAAAAACGATTACCTCATCTTCACCGTCTTCGTCCTCGTCGTCATCATCATCATCGTCGTCATCATCGTCATCATCGCCGTCGTCGCCGTTTCCGTTTTCTTCTCCTACCTCATCTTCTTCGTCCGCCGACTGTACCTGGACCTCGTCGTCGTCGTCGTCATCTTCTCCCTCCTCATCATCGTCACCTTCACTTCCATAGACTTCTTCTTCTTCTTCTTCCTCGTCGGAATCGTCTTCTCCTCCGTCTTTAACTTCTTCCACTTCACTATCGTCGTCGCTTAGAATCACGGTGAACTCCTTCTCTCCCGTCATCTTATTCAAGTAGAGATTTTTCCTGAGAAATTTCGATTTTTGTGGAGAGTTTTATGGATTAAAGAGAGAGAAGGGTTACAAGCTTCGACCAACTGCGCCAAGCAGTACCGTCTTTGACAATCAATCTCAACCGTTGAATCTGTGTTTGACGCGGATAGCTGACGTGGCTTTCAATCGGACGGTTCATGTGAGAGAACAATGTGGTTTAGATGAATATGATACCATAGCGGCGGGCCAAACTGAAAAAATAGAAAGTTAATATTATTTGTCCTTTTCTGTGAGGATCACACACGTGAGAAGATTTCTTTCTTATAATATTAAATTTGATATCTCATCGAATATTCTAGCTTCTAACGCCTACCGAGGAAGCCCAATATATTCTTATTATGGCCCAACTGATTATAACAACTACCAAGGCTAATTGATTTGTTCCAAAAAAAATGCTGGTATAGTCTTGGGTAGTTTTGGGTTTCTTGAAACACAAAACATAAATTTAAATAAACATAAAACATATGAAAAGACAGAAGTCCAGATAATCTTCTAACGGGTTTGAGAAAGAAAAGCTCAAGCACTGAAATGATTAACGAAATGGTCTGGCCCATAACAAATGAAAGATTTCACTTGACCGATATCTACCGCTGAGAACGCACGCACACCCACCAGAAACGAAACCGTGAAAATTAAGAGACAAACACACAAAATGGACCGAAACAAACATCCACCGACAAAACCGCAACTTGAGATAATCGAGATGAAACGAAAATGAATGACCAACTTGAGATAATCGAGATGAAACGAAAATGAATGACCAACTTGAGATAATCGAGATGAAACGAAAATGAATGACCAACTTGAGATAATCGAGATGAAACGAAAATGAATAACCAACTTGAGATAATTGAGATGAAACGAAAATGAATGACCAACTTGATATATGGAAAGCTTTTTATCAAAAAAAAACAATATATGGTTATGAATAGAAAATAAAGAAGAATTTATACGTTATTTCATAAAGATTATTTATTATAGTTACAATGTAAGTGTTTATGTCTAATGAAGAGATCAAGTAAACAAGTAAATTTATAATTTATAATAGAAATTTTAAATAGAATTTTACATCTAATTATTTATAACACTCTCTTTTATATATTTATTATGGGAAAATTTTCTATAATACGTTTAATACATTGCATGTTAAAAAACATATAAAATCATCCAAATTAAAACGCTATGGTGAAAAGAAAAGAGTTCAACATTTTTTAATGAGAACATCATTGTAAACTTTTAAGATGATTCAACCCAATAAATGAACAACTTCTTTAAGGTTGTAGTTGCAAGTGACACCGTGAATAAGTTTGCTAAATTTTCACGATAAAAGAATATGCAGATAATGGACGTCATCAAACTTTCTATATTTCATGGGTGAAAACAATTTGGTATAATGTGACTTGTCACATCTCTTCTGATGTCTACCTTTGAATTATATTATACAAATGATATTTCTCTATACATAACAAGGAGACTTCTTCCTTAAAAATATATCACTACCTTCTTGTATATTATTGATGACATATTTTAGCAATACAATGTCCTGACTTGTGACTTGTTTCATGAATACTTTAAATCATTGTTAATGAGAGAGAAATGACTGCCATGGTTTGCTTCATAAGACACCACGAATAGCAGTACTATCACATGTGAACACATAGCAGTTATAATCTAGCATTGTAGGGATGTAACAAATATCTATCATCTGCAAAATCAATCAAATCTTTTATGCATGGGTTAAGAAAGAAGAAACTCATTGTTGTGTACTTAAAAATAATGAATATTATTCTTAATCTATTATAGGTGCTTACTAGTTGTATATAAGTTGAATTAGGGGTGGACGTTCGGGTACTCATTTGGGTTCGGTTCGGGTCTATTCAAGTTTCAAGTTTTTGGGATTAAAGATTTATGCCCATTCAGGTAATTAGAAATTTTGGTTATGGTTCGGTTCAGGTTCAGTTCGGATCTTTGCGGGTTTGGTTCGGATTCGGACAACCCGTTTAAATTATCTTTAAAATTTTAAAATTCACATGTACTTTAATTTTTCAAAATCTTAAAGTAAAAATCATATATAGCATTATAAATTTTTATAATATATGCCAAAATACTTTAACTTAACATAATAATTAGTTTGACTTAAACCTTTTCGGATATTTAAGCAAATTCAGTTCAGATTCAGTACTACTTTTCAAATCGGATTCGGTTCAGTTTTTAAGATTCAAACTTTTTGCCCAATGATGTAGCTTTTATTATGCACTCTAAAATTAACGCTAAGAGCTACTTTTTACTCTCTCAAATAAGAGTTTCAGTGTAATACTTAGGGATCGAATCTACATAGACTATAATATCACAAAATAGATTTATTTCTTCGAAATAAAGCTAAATGAAAGTATTGATTTAAGAATAGTGAATTAAAGATTGGTTTAGTTTGTGAATATTATTGGGAAGGATTAATCTTAGGGGAACTCTCAGATATACTAGATCATGTGGACTAATCAGAATGTTAAGGGTTTAAGTGAAGCGTTGTTCTGAACTCAAACTCTAGGGTGTAGGTAAGTCACTCTCGTGATTCTTAACGGAGTGTCGAGCGACGGCCACTACGTGGTATCGATCGACGCTACTTCTAAACAAATGTGATTTGTATGTTTTATATTTTCTCTAAACTTCTAATTCAACTCTCGTTTGTTACTAAAGTTTTAGAATGTTTAAGATAATTTTCAGAGTATAACCACGCTCTCGTTTACACTATAACATCCAATAGTCTAATGCTGAAGTGATCAAGTTCAACTCATTAAGACCTATTTAAACAGCAAACTAATTAGAATAACCCTAACAATTTCATAACATCAGCAAGCCATAAACTACCCTAGAAGAACTCTAAATCTAACAATAGACTACTCAGACATGATTGTGATAAACATGATGAATAGATGAATGAATTGCATAGAAATAGTAATAATAAAACAAGGGAGTTCAAGATCTTAGTCTGAGAATGAAATAGATCTCTCTCTCTCCAAATGTAGCCGTCAAGGTTGCAGGTATCAAAAGGGTTGTAAAACAAGTGTATCTTGCAAAACAACTAATAAACCTAATAAATAGCCTAAAATAAGGCCAAGGCTTGTTTTACAAATACTGGAATCTGGCTACAATTGTGATTTCTTCAAATCTTCTATTAACTCGGCGGAAGTGTTGACCATCGATCGACACTCAGGGTGAGACGTCGATCGATGGTGTTAACGTTTTTTGGTTCTGACTTCGAGTTCTCGGCTGAGCATTCTTCAATGCTCTATGATGATCTAAAAGCTCCAATTGCTTCCAGTGAGTACATGAATCTGTAAAAACTCTAAAACAATACCAATTGCATATAAAGACTCTAAAACCGTATACATATTATGGGTAAAATCAGCTAAAAACCATGACATATCAACTCCCCCAGACTTATCCTTTGCTTGCCCTCAAGCAAAACATATAATGAATCAGTGAAAGGTTTGAAAACACAAAGACTTACCAGCTCCTTAGAACACTGTTTCACTTAAGTTTTTGTTGCAACCACATCTAGAGTATTTTCGTGTACTTTGCTTAGCTAATCAATCTTCCATACCACAACCTACCAGAAGCTATCTGACATACCCTCCACCATCCTCATTTAAATACATAATATAGGTTGCATGCTTTATTCTAGGAATATCGATCAGAGGATACATAGACTCTTACCCAAGCAGGTGTCTGAACCACATGTAACTTTTCTAATCCTTTTCCTCTCTTTTCTTTCTTCTCTGGATCTTTTTATATCTCAAATTCAATGAAAAATGATGTTGCTACAGTCCATCTTGCCATCTCATTTTCGATTTTTTACGACAAAGTTGTAGGCGAATAGTGGGGTCTTCAGTAATGTACATATCCCTTGCTTCCAACAATGTGTGATCATTCCTTTAAACTAGAATAATGGGGTCATCGGTAATGTACCTTACCCTCTGCATCTCAGGAATTATCTCAATTTTTTCTTTATAGATGCTGAAGAAATGTGAGAAGAGGATCAGGAACTAAAGTATTTTTACCTTTTAGATTTACAAGATTATTATGATCCTATGTATACCAGCCCCAAAACAAGCAAATATAGTTACTTACGTTGGAGGTTAACTTTATTTTACCAAGTGTGGGTATTACAGAATAATCAATTCACTTAGCTATTCCATTCGATCTCAAAATGGTGCTAGAATATGGTGCAACAAACTGTTCCAGAAAAAGGTTATAGTCTATAACTAACTTCTAACTTTGACTCAATAAAACAATTTTTTTATAATCGTTAGTAAGAAATAAAACATCAAAAATAAAATATGGTGTTAGTAACTACCTCTCCCGGACTTGAATAACATTGTCTCAGTGTGAAAATAGTCTGAGATTACCGAGATTAAATAATTTGGAATGTAAATAAGTTAGTTGTTAGGATTTAAGAACTCATACTTTTCTATCATAGTCGCCATCGATCGATTGTACCTAAGGACTATCAATCGATGGTCGACGGACAGCATAAACCTGTCAGCAAGTAACCGTAAAAATGTCTAAAACCTCCACATTCTGATCATCTCTCTTTGTGTTAGCACTATTAGACACTCAAAAAATCAATTTAAAGCAGCAAATAATGATAATAAACATGATTTCTAAAGTCCAACAAAATAAACGAAACAATATAAGTCATGCACAAGTTTGAAATCCACACCATATCTGGCTGGCGTGGTGGTGTTGGAGCTGATGGTGGCAACCTCGCTCTGGTACGCAGACGGCTGAAACACTGGCACCTGGTCATTGCCTCTAACCTACCCCATATGGCCTGAAGTGCACCCACCATGAATCGATGGAAGTCTCCGTGATCGTGGGTTTGGATCTCTGGGATCTATAGGAATGCTGGTGGAGGAGTGTCTGTGCTGCTGCCTGGTCCTCTACATGCGCGTTTTCTGCTCTGACTCCTCCTCTGCGGCGTATACGACAGGTGCATTGCGCACGAGGCGCTCGTCTGGCCTAAACTCGATACGTGCAGGGGTGTTGGTGAAGTCCGTCAAATTGGGCTCTGGAAGCTCTATCATGTGAGGCCCCACATCATCTACAAAGGACCAGAGGCGTCCTTCCTTCAGCTATCTTACCCTCTTCAGGTGAGCCTCATCCATATACTCAAACTCAGACTCCATAAAGGCTCCCTGAAGGCTGATCCCAAGGTGTAAAAAGATGGGTGTCAGGAGGCTCCCCACCGTCTCCCACAGGTGGTGAACCGACCTCGTCATCAAGCTCAACCAAGCCCCTGACTAACTCGTACATCAATGTAAGCTCATGAACCCTCAATTTGTTAGGCTCCTTCTTTCACAACAGGGTGTTGGAAAGGATCTTCAGAAAGTAGCGCATGGACGGGTGGTGGACGTCTGTCTGTGTGGCTGAGCTGGAGTCAAAATGGCCTGTAGCGATGAGTCCCCATAAAGCGGTCTGTCCGGGAAGGAAGGGACAGTGCAGCCGAGGTACTCGGGGTTGTTAAACACGTAGACGCGTGTTCTGAGAATGCGGAATTTCAGCTCTAGCCCAGTAATACTTTACTCTTTGCCCATTCATTATAAAGTCCTCACTTTTCGGGTTAATCAGAACAATTTCTCCATAAGGTGTAACTTCTCTCACGGTGAGGGGTCTTGACCAACGAGAACGCAATTTCCCGGGAAATAGAGTTAACCGAGAATTTTACAAGAGTATTTGGTCGTTAGGCACGAAATGCCTAGAAATGATTTTCTTGTCGTGATAGGCTTTATTTTTTTCCTTGTACAATTGCGAGTTCTCGTAGGCGTGATACCAGATCTCCTCCATTTCATCAAGTTGGATTAATCTCCTTTCTGCAGCGGGTTTGGCATCAAAATTTGTTGCTTTGATGGCCCATTCTGCTTTGTGCGCTAGCTCAACTGGGAGGTGGCATGCTTTTCCATAAAGTAAGTGGAATGGGATGGTTCCTAACGGTGTTTTAAACGCGGTTCGGTAAGCCCAAAGTGTGTCATCCAATTTTAAAGACCACTCTTTGTGGGTTGATCCTACCGTCTTTTCTAAGATTTCTTTGATTTGATGGTTGGATACTTCTACTTGTCCGCTAGTCTGAGGATAATAGGGTGTTGCTACTCGATGGTGAACTCCATGTTTCTTGAGTAGATTTTCGAACACTTTGTTAATGAAGTGGGTACCTCCATTGCTTATTACGATTCGTGGAACTCCAAATCGGGGGAAGATTATATTTTTGAAAAGTTTGACGAATACATCAGCGTCATTTTTCAGAGTGGTATCGGTTCAACCCATTCAGATACGTAGTCTACAGCGACTAATATGTATTTGTTTCTGTGTGAAAAGGGAAAAGGGCCCATAAAGTCTATGCCCCAACAATCAAACACTTCAACTTCAAGTATGAAATTATGTTCCAATTCGTGTCTCTTGCTGATTTTTCCTCTCCTTAGACAGGGATCACACTTTGCTACGTATGCTTGAGCATCTCGAAACATGGTTGGCCACCAAAACCCTGCTTGTAGAATTTTTGACACTGTCTTAAAACTGGCGAAATGCCCAGTATAATCGGATCCATGACAATGATATAAAATATCTGCAGTTTCACTTTCAGAAACACATCGTCTCTATATGCTGTCAGAACAATGTTTGTAAAGGTAAGGTTCATCCTAGTGATATCTCTGGATGTCTCTCAAAATTTTATTTTTGTTGTATCCTTTTAAAAGTTCTTGTTCTATGCGAGCTGCAAGATAGTTCACTATATCTGCGTACCAGGGTCTATCAGAGGTGTTCAAAGCATAAACATCCCCCAACTTAAACTTCTACCTCTGAGAGAATCAATGTTTGAAATCGACTTAAACTTCTACCTCCGGGAGAATCACTGTGAGAAATATGCGTCCTTCTCTGACATTAGTGATCGCTCCAGTTGTAGCCAGGAATGGTCTTCCTAAAATTAGAGGATTTTGGGTTCTTGCTCATATCGTAGCACTACAAGTTTGTAGGTATAAGACAACCATTAATTTGAATGGGTACATCTTTAAGTACACCTTCTGGAATCCTAGTGGATCTAGCGGCTAAAACGATAGTGATCCCAGTAGGCTGAAATTGAGTTAGCCCAGGGGCAATTATTGAGTAATGCATCAAGTTTACACTAGAGCCTAAATCACAGAGTGATCTTTGGAATCTCTCATTGTGTATGGTGCAATCTAAGATAAATCTACTGGGATCATGAAGTTTAATTGGAGTTTCTCCTGAATAATCGCTCTCACTTCCTCGGATACCATCATTATGCTATGTTCTTTTTCACTGAATCCTCGTGACACTGCTTCTTTCACATATTTCTTGATTGCAGATGAAACATTTATGGCATCGCTAATTGGCATCTTGAGGATTACTTTATCAAAAGCTTTCTTGCATATCGCTCGTTCTAACTCTTTTTCGCTTTTGCATTACTACCAGGAAAAAGTGATCTCTGTTGGTAAATCCTAGTTTTGACCGGTTCAGTTAATTGTATCACAGAAACGAGCTACACATAGATTTTATAAATTTTATGACCTTCTTTGGGAGGAAGAAAGCACTTGTCTAGTAGCCAATAATGCCAGAGATTACTGTAGACAACATGGTTAACCTTCTTGCCATTGATAGAGTCCTTGTTGACCAAGAACTCATCCTCTTTTTGAGTTGAAGAAGCAAGGGTTCACAATCAGCAAATGACAACTTTTTTCAGCATAATGGGACTCCCAAATAACGAACAGGAAGAGTAGTAATGGGGGTTGGGGTTGGGCGTCGATAGACTCTGGGTACAGGCTGTCGATCGACGATATCAGGATCCTCTATTTCGTCTCTTTCTCCTTCGAGTTAGTTGGCAATTCCTCTAGGTCGTCAGCGTGGTCTAATATTTCTATTTCAGGAAGAATTTCAGGACCATGCTCGTCAATGTGACGAGGGGTTTTTTTCATCCTGCGCAATTCTAGCGAATTCATCAATGGTGATGCTTTCTTTCGCGCTGGGAGTTAGTCGTTTTCCGCTTCGTCAGGCTACAACATTGACATGAATCCTAGGGTTGGTGTTTGTCATACCAGGTAGGACACCTTCTTCTCACTTAATAGACATGGCTTTATTTGCAACTTGGTTGTCGATCCTCTTAATTTTCTCACTCATAGTTTCAAATTTTCCCGCATCTCCGAGTATATTAAGTCTAATTAATTGTCGAGGTCGATGGCTACCTTACGGTTTCCTGTGAATACTTGATCTATCCTTGATTTAGAACTTCTTCCAGTTTCTTCACAGTTACGTCGTAGTTGCTTGAGAAACTACCAATGTTTTCCCAAATTGCTGATCGTTTAGCTTTATTGCATCTGTGAACTCAATTTGTCTTTTTCTCCTGGGAGAAATATCATCCTTCTCGCCATTTTGTTCGGATTGACTGCGTTTATCCAGAAGAGGTGCTTTGGAGCAAGAGTCTTTTTAACTTGATAAAGTGCTTCTCTTCTGCGGACATTGATGGTTCCTTCCCTTCGGTATCCCTCCTCTCAAAGGCTTTGCCTAAAATTATATTTTAAATCAGCCTTTTAGCGTCCTGAGGATTTCGAGTGCCAAAGTTCCCCTCGCTGGTTGTATCAAGGATGGTTTGATAGTCGAGGTTTAGCCCTTTATAGAAAGTGTTGATGAGTTGGGGTTTCGAAAAACCATGGTGTGGGCATAAGAATCGATAGCCCTTAATACTTTCCATGCGTGTTTAAGAGATTCACGGTAACCTTGAAGGAATGTCGAAATTTCTCTCCGCACTTCCCAATATATTTCTTCATCAAAGAAGTGATTAATGAAAGCGTTTTTGATATCCTTCCAGCAAGTTAGGGATCCTGGTGGTAGCAGGTTTAGCCACCTCATGGCTTCCCCTACAAGGGAAACATAGAAAAGCTTGCAATGGTTGACGTCGTTATACACCATGTCTTCTAGTAGCTCGATGTGATCGTTCGGATGTTCAGTGGGAACCACTGAACCGATTTTTACTTATCAAAGCAATGTAATTATCGTTAATACCAATGTTTCCTACATGGTTATTTGGTAATCTGATAGCAGACCTATTGGAATAGGTCATGTTGGGGTTCAAGTATTCAAGCATTGACAATTTATTTTTAATCTCATCTTGTGGAGATTTGGTAATTTGGTCAGGGATTGCAGTCCCCTGTTTATTAATGATTTTGCTTGTTTCTTTGCGTTCATGATCATTTTGACCTTCAAAACTACTTCTTCACTAGTATAGGCGGACTTACTTGCTTCCGGATGATCGGTATCAATCGATGGCAGTAGCAGAGTGCCGTCCGACGTTGTTGGACGCATGTCGATTGATGTTGGGAGATATCTGTTGATCGATTAGTCTCGTCCAAAGTCAATATTCTCTTCAAAAGGTACTTGTGTTATCAGGAATAAGAAAAGAATAGGTTAGCAACAGTAAAGAAAAAATCTAGACTATATTCTAAACTAAATCTAATGACTATAAGAAAGAGTCCCTGGCAACGGCGCCAAATTTGATATAGCTTCTATTATGCACTCTCAAATTAACCCTATGAGCTACTTTTTACTCTCTCAAATAAGAGGTTTAATGTAGTACTTAGGGATCGAATCCACAAAAACTCTAAGATCACACAACAAATATATTGCTTCGAAATAAAGCTAGATGAAAATATTGATTTAATAGTGAATTAAAGATTGGTTCAGTTTGTGAATATTATAGGGAAGGATTAGACTTAGGGGAATTCTCAGGTAGACTAGATAATAGTGAATTGGGTTTCATTCAAGATGATGTGAGCGTGTTTTCAGATTCTCAAAGTGCTATACACTAGGCATGAATGGGGGATTCGATGAAAGGACTAAGCATATAGACACTAGACTACATTTTATGAGATACGTAATTGAAGGTGGTGATGTTACGGTTCATAAAATTCATACATCTATCAATCATTCCGATTTCCTAACTAAATGTGTACCTGGAAAGAATTTCGAGATGTTTTTGGAGCTTTTTGAGGTCCTGACTTAGTAGGTCATGTGTAGCTGCAGGTGACAACACTGTCGAGTTGTTTACCTTGTGGAAAAGGCCACAAAAGAAAATTTCAGTTTTATGAAAAATAAATTGATGATTCGACAGGAAGTAATAAAGCTTGAGAGAGATGAGTTTAGAAGATTACCTTTGAAAAATAAAAGACGGGATTCGTCTATATATCAAGGAACCTGAAAAATAAAACATACTAGTCAAGAAGTATTTGTGCAGGGATACGTGTGTAACATGATTGATGTTAACACTCTATTGATTACCTAAAGGAAGCAACGATGGTGAAGAGATTTCAACACCATAAGCTGTAAATTTAAACAAGGAAATACGTTAAGTTTCTCAGCTTGAAAGTTTTTGTTGGAGATTTATAGAAAGCTTATAGACACGGGTTTGAAAAAAAAATAAGGCAAAAGGTTCTACCTTTAAGATATGAATGGTCTTTATGAAGATTGTGTGGTGTGCATGTGGAGTATGTCACCGGAGAAACACGAAGACTCAAAGGTTTTTTCGGATTCGTCAAAAGGGCAAGCTGAAATTACAACCATGGGTTAGGGTTTTATTTCAAAATGTATAAAGAAACAGAAAAGGAAGAAGAAATGGAACCCTACCATATCCATGGCAGGGACTGTAACACCCCTAACCGTACCACAAGTCGGACTAACCCCTGGGACGACCCGGATGCGCCATAGTTTGGCCGTACCGCGATCAGTCCGACCAGAACTTAGAACACATCCAAGTCCCGACCAGTCCGACCACGATACCGCCCCTCTCGACCTCGGCCTAAGGCTTGCCAACCCATACCTTGGTCGAGAGTTGTGAAAGTTCGGATAAAACTAAATATCAGCGTTTCAATGGGGATTTTAATAAAAACATACATTTTATTTATTTTACAAAGTCGGGAACTCGACCAAAGTCCTCAGAGTAAAGACTAAAAATAAAACAACAAAACCAAGAAAACAAACTGAAAACAAACAAGTCAAACGGGTACCCATGAAAAACAAAGCGAGAAAAAATAAAAACATCTTGGTCCTTGCAAACAACACTGGAAATCTACGCCTGGCCTCGTCCTCCACACCCCGCAAACGCCCAAGTCCTAAGGTTACATGCATAGTAGAAGAGGGGTTGAGTAATCAAAAATTACTCAGTGAGTTCCCTAACAACAACTACCCTCCCCAGCCCATGCTTACAAACAAGCAAGCAATAAACAATAAAGATAAACAAACAATGCAATGCAAGAAAATAAACATGCAACTACCCTAAACTAAGAAAACTAAACCTAATCTACCCAAGTCTCGTCCACGAGACTTTAGACACTCTAGACTCGATCCTAGACTCAACAAATAAAAAAATAAAACAAACAAACAAACTCGAGTACACCAAAGGACGGGCCACATGCCACACATCCCCGGGATCCCTAAACCACGGAGCCCTATCCCTCCCGATGAACACTCCCGACCACAAACACAAAAGTCACACGGTTGAGAAACATCATCTCCGGGAATTCCTCTGCAAGGAATTTCCACCGGATCACATCGTCATGCAGCACTTGTCCATGGGAGCGACCCACTTTACGGTTGACAAGTCTTGGAGGGAAGGTCACTCCGCCATGGAGAATTGGGCTTCATTCAATCTAACTCCATGGTCCCAAGCACATTACGAAGAATCCCACCCTATTGGACGTACAACACAGGATGGCCTTAACTCAAGCACAATTCCGGTGAATCCCACCTCATGGGACGTACAACACATAATGGCCACAAGCACATCACCGGAGAATCCCATATGTGGAACGTACAACACAGAATGTCCACATGTTCTTGTTCAGGTACAACCAACCAGCATGAGGGAGCTCCGCCTCTAACCTCCATGCCATAGTACCTGAAAAACAAAACATGCACAACACAAGAAAAAGAAAACAAAGACTCCCTAGACTCTACCCAACATAAGAGAGAGCGAAACTCAAATCTCTATGCAAATCCAAAACTAAAACTACAAAGCAATGCAAGTCTTAAACTAGTGCATATGGACCAACATAAGAGAGTTAAACTCAAATCTACATGCGGCTAAACCTAACCATATGCACCTAACTATGCATGCCACTACTAAACCTAAGCATATGGACCAACATGAGAGTGACACTCAAATGTACATGCGGCTAACCTAACCATATGCACCTAACCTAAACTAACAATGCATGCAAGAAATAAACTAACAAGAACCTACATGAGAGAGTGAAACTCAAATCTACATGCGGTTAACTACACTACACAAGCAATGCATGCAATAAACTAACAACCTAACAAACAAGAAATCTAACAACCTAAACAAGATAAAGCAATAAATAAAGTAAACACTCAAGTATGGGGTTTACCAACTCCCCATACACACACAAACAAACCGCAATGTGGTTCCGGCTGATGAACCACACGGGTTAAGGTATTCCATCTGCAAAACAAAGTTAGAACATAGCACACAAACAAGAGGAAACCCTCATGGGAACCCACCTAAGTCTTCACACGGCAAGACAGCTCCCAAAAGAAAAACTCTAAACCTAAGGTTAATCTAAACGATTTAAGGTAAAGGTTAAGGGTTTAAAAGAAAGGAAAGGAACCTAAACTAAACAACTAAAGGCTTACCACCACTCCTAGAAAGCTTAAAGGGTTCGTAGACTAAAGGTTACACACGGATAGAAAGGGTTTACACTAACCTCACTACACTCACAATTTTTTCTCGGTTTTGGGTACTTTCTCTCTCAAGAAAGAACTACAAGAACGACTGAGAGAGAAAGATTTGGGGGAGTTCTGAGTTCTAAAACAAAACCAAGGAGTCCTATTTATAGCCAGTGGAGTGGGTCTGAACACATGACACTTGGTTTAACACTTGTTACCAAATTAGGCTCCAAAACCATGCATGAGGACAACTGCCTTGAATCAGCTCCTTTACGTCCCATCTTCTAGAATAATTTCCAAAATCCAGACCTCATTAAGTGAACAAAATCTAAGCTCAAAACATTCTCTCCAAGGTTAGTTTCCACCACACCAAAAATTAGCTCCTAAATGGCCTTAATGCTTAACACATACCAAATCTAGTCCTTAGGCATTTCTCCCTATCTCTCATAGACCACTTTCTGATACTTATGAACCAATGCATAGAGTTTTTCGTGCCTGACATGTTTCCAACACCAAACCCCTTCCTTCAAAAATCGGCAAAAATGAGCCCAAAAGGCCACTTAGGGTCTTCAATCTTCTAAACTCTTTTCATTAATCTCTAGCCAATCCAATACTTCTCTTTGGTCACATATAAACTTTATATGTCGTAGTTTTGAAGAAATAAGTCTATTCCTTGGCCCAAACCTCCTTTACCATTTTGTAGCCCATTATGGGACAAAAGGTATCATGATGTTTCCATGCTCTTTAAACATCTTTCTGCCCTTCCTTCTCCACTATAAAACTCCTTGATTTATTCCCTATCATGGCCAGGGTTGATTGAATTTGGTCTTCTCCACGTGGCATGCTCCTATTGGTCGGCCGGATTGGTTATGTGGACCAATGAGACCATTCTCTCTCATTTGACTTTTGTTGACTTTTGGCCTCTGAGTTGACCACTCCTAAACGTTGAGGAATTGCTTGAAATACTTCTTTGAACTCCTTTACCAAGCTTCCATAACTTGTTTTGGCTTCCTAAGCTCTTGGCTAGCCCATTTCGACCATAACGGCCAAAATGACTTTCCTATGGACCATCTCCATTTTGGCTCGACCAATTTCCATTTGGTCTCGACTATAAGTCTTATTTTAACCCATAAATATGACATAAATGAAGACTTACTTGATTGACACACTTTGAATTTTCATCATCCTTGGTCTTGTCCACTTCGAGGCTACGGCTATGTCTTCTCGTCCAAAACTGGTTTTGCTCGACCATTCCTCCGGTTGCTTCGACTGAACCTCTAATCAAGTCTCCATAAAGCTTCTCAAAACTTAGTTGGCTTGTTCCACGTCCATTGACTTGCGTTGACTTGGTACCCTAGGTCAGGGGTATTACAGGGACGGTGGTAGCTTACACCGGCGTAGACAACCGGCAATGTAGTCGAGATCTTTTCTAGTTTTTCACGGAGAATCGAAGAGAGGGGGTGTTCGGAGAGAAGAAGACAAGCGAGAATAAGAGAGAGCATGCATCTCCGGTGAAGGAACGGTGTCGGGAACAAACGATGGTCGGAGAAGACGAAGCGGTGAGCTCGTCGGTGCTTCGGGTTTCTTTTCGCATAGAGAGAGAAGTGATGAAGCGTCAAGGAAAAGAGAGAAAACCAAGAGCCAAGGTTGAGAATGTGAGGCCTTGTGTGTCTTGGGCCTCGAGTGGGCTTCTGTTTGTTGACCTAAAAAGACAAAGATGTTTTGGATCAGTTTCAGCTAGTCCAAAAGGATGAATGTGATTACTTGTTGTATTAGGAATCATATATAAATATAGAGATACTTTCTCTTAGCTAGACACAACAATAACATATCTCTCAAGATCATAGAACACGCAACTAGTGCGAAGATTGTAATCTTTTCTATTCATAGTGATATTTTGTCTCCGGTTTGCAGGTGGACTTGCCAACCATATTAGTGTTGATTCGTTTTGGTTACAAGAATTAAGTCAAGGTCGACTCTCTAGAGATATGACGCCCATACATATATCAGATAGTTCAACAACCTCAATTTCAATACTTAATAGAAAAGCTTTTGTTTTGCTATTTTGTCTCCATCAAAACTAACTCTTAAAGGTTTTTTAAAAATAATTCTAATTTGTTAACATTACATCTAATTTCTCTTCAATTTTATCTTCAATTTTATCTTCAAATGCAAAGATACAAACTTCGTCTATTTCAAAACTAATTTTCTAAATATGCATCTACTTTCTTTTCAGCAGATGTTCTATAAGCTGTTAAATCTCGGTCTTTTGAAATAGAACATAAATATTTATTGAAAATGTTGTAGTGTTTATAAGATATACATAGTTGTACACATATTGTAAATGTTCAGTTTGCAAAAATATTATGAATCGTTTTACTCCTCTGAAATTCTCAGATAATAGGAAACGTTTTTGTTTGGCACAATAATGGAATGTTTATGTTTGCTTTTAAAGTTTTCCTCTCAGCATATACTGCACTCAGGGGCGAAACCATCGTATACATTATGAGTGCATGTGCACCCATACTATTATTTATATTTTCAATTTTCTGAGAGTAAACATGTACAATTAGTTAGAATAAATGGTAAAAGATGGGGTGTGCACCCATAGTAACCCAAATTCAACTCTTAACTATGCCTTTTATTCTTTTATCATCAAAAGTGCACCCACTAGATAAAACTCCTAGCTTTCCCCTGCTGCACTTGATGTACAAAAGTGGTTTTTTTAATAAATATAATTTAACATTTATTAAGAAAAAATAAGTTTTGGATTATACGTATTTGATGATTTAATTGTATTTACTATAAATGAAGATTAAATTTCAGAAACTAACTTCGATTAATGATATGTTTTGTTTAGCCGAAAGTCCGATTAATAAATATTAGTGATTCTAATTTGATGAATTTTTTTTTGTTGATGATCGAGGATAAAATTGCCGCAAGCATAGACGCGACTGGCTTAGTAGAAGGACACGCGATGTGACGGTCGGGGCTTAACTGTGTGTCATGATAGCCAAATTCCAATATATATATACCCATATATGTTTTATAGAAGAAAATAAAATTTGAAAAGCTTAAGAAGAGTCCGCAAAAGTATCTTATATGTAAACTTTCATGTATAAGAAAAAAATCTAAATGCACTACACAAACTTTCAGAAAAAAAATCCAGCAAAACTTAACATAAAAATTAAATTTTAAAAGAAAACAAAAATTAAATGTTGAAAGGTTTTGGTTTTGAAACCCATGCATTACTAGGATAAAGTTCAAACCGTTTAAAAGTGTATATTTTTGGAGAACGTATGAACTGAACTCATAACATGTCAGATTTATATTAGGTAATTAAAAAAAAATAACCATTAAACCAACTCTTCATTAGTAAAAAGTCAACTGTTTAATGATAAAACTCATTACAATTTTGAGCCAGCCTTGAGGGTAATTATTTTACTTCACCACTGCCACCAGTGTCGTCACTATTATCTTAAAGGCCTAAATCAAATTTATATAAATGCGGCCCTAAAATTTTATACTATTTTACTTATATCATTTGATTAACACACAAAACTAGCTGAAATATACAATTAATTAAGCCTTTTTTACTTGTTGGAAAATTATTTTATTGTCTTTTTATCTTTCTTTTAAATTTGTAAGATAGAGAAAATGATTAGAAAAGAAATAGAGAATAAAATAAAGACAAACAAACTATAAAAGATCTATAAAAAAAAATAGACAGATTTTAAGGTAAAAAAAGAAATCAGAATAAGAGTTATATGAAAAAATGACTCAAAACTTAAAGTCAAAAACAAAACTAACCGGTGATTTTTTGGAATTTTCATTTTTCATATTCACTCCAAAAATTCGGCTTATTCACGAAAATATCATTATTATTTTTTCGAAAATGAGTATTTTACTTTACCATCCTCATTTTTATCAAGTATTTACAAATATTTCCATTGCTATCAATGCACTAACCACCATGAACAATAAAATTTGAAGTTCTTAATGCTCTAAAAATCGATTTTCAATCCTCTTATCTCATTTCTGAATGCTCAAAAACTACAACTCTTTCACTTTATCTCTATATTCATCTGGAAAAAAAATCTAAGGTTTTGATTCTAAACTTTTTAAGGTTCAAACTCATGATTCTTGATCATTAACAAGTGGATCTGCTTCGTGGTGAAATCATGTGTGTTAGAAGAACTTGTCAAGTTATCTCACTAGTTGAGAGTATGAAATTGATTTGTTTTTTCCAGATATGTTCGTCAGAAGACTTCCATGTAAGTCATGGAAGTCTTCTGGTTGTACAAGACATACGGAATTCTTCTGGTCAATGAAGAGGTTACTTTTGTAATTGATTTTATGTCTGTTTTTTAGAGACGACTTTTATGGAAGTCTTCCAATTTTTTTTGTTAACAAAATTTTTTTGAAAGATACCAGAGAAGACTTCATGGTAAGTCATCTAGGATAAAAAGTTAGTTTTGTAGTTAACCGGATTGTGTCAGAAATTTGACTTCTCTAGACGACTTACACGAAAGTCTTCCTTCAGAAGACTACCTTGTAAGTCTTCCAAACTCTCGGTGGAAGTCTTCTCACTGTCGGTGAAAGTCATCTCAGGTTACTTTGGCAATTGAAAAATATAACTTAAATATTTAATTTCAACTATACGACTTCCATGTAAGTCTTTCGGAAGAAGAATTACATGGAAGTCTTCCAGAATTTTATTCCGAGATTCTGGTCAGACCTTGGTTACCACAGAAGACTTCCGTGTAAGTCGTTTTCTGGAAGACTAACATGGAAGTCGTCTAATTAATATTAAATATTTAAGTTTTATTTTTCAATTGTAAAAGTAACCTGAGACGACCTACTTGGAAGTCGTATAGTTAAATATAATATTCAAGTTTTATTTTTCTAGTGGAAGATTTCCAAGTAAGTATTTTAGAAAAAGTTTAAATTTCTGACACCATTTGTTTAGTTGCAAAACTAACATGTTTATCCTAGAAGACTTATCGGGAAATCTTCTTTAGTATTTTTGATTTTTTTGAAAACAAAAATAAGCCAATATTTACAAAAGAAGACTTCCAAATAAATCTGCTGTAGAGTAGACTTCTCTGGAAGTCTTCCTTTGTAAATTTTTGATTGCAAAAATGACATAAATGGAAGACTTCTTAGAAGTATTCTAGACGACTTCCATGGAAGTCTTCTACATCAAAATTTAATAAACTTATATTTTCTCTAAAACTATAAAGACTTTTTAACATTGTCTTGTTAATTCATATATATTAATTGATATTAGGGTTCTTGAATGAAATTCATAACTTAACTGGTTTTAATCATGAGGTTACCAAAATTCATGTTTATTAATATTTCTAGCTAATCGAGAAGAATTTTGTGGAAGTCTTCTACGTTAGTTTTTGTAAACTTTTTAAGTAACTTTATGATATGTTTTGTAACTTTCAAAAGTGGTAACTAACTTCAAGAATATCAAGTAATGTGGTTTAATGTGTCTTCTTATATCATAAGATATACTTTTTAACTTTCATGAAATTTTAAATTTCAATTTTCACTTAGAATTTGAGTTTTCCGCTTAAACTTAATTTTCAGCTTAAATTTCCCGCTTATATTTCAATTTCTCGCTTTAAATTTAAATCTTCTGAGAAATCTTTTGAAAATTCTTTAGAGAAGTCTTCTAAGAAGTCTTTTGAGAAGTCTTCCGAGAAGACTTCCCAGAAGTCTTCGAAAGACTTCCTAAAAGACTTCTAGTGAAACTGTTATATGTTTGAACTTATGTAATTTTTGATATTTGGCTAAGTTTTTCTGAGAAGTCTTCTCCCTTAATTGTACTAAATTTGACTAGTTTTTTTTTGTGTTATTGTGTTTTGCTATTGAAGTTGTATCAAAGTCTAACTCAGATCTGAAAAACTTACAAATCCAAAAACGTTCAAATGACTTCAAAACAGAGAAAATGAGATAGGTCTACCTTTGAAGAACAAAAAAAAATACATATCCAAAAATAGATATATCTTTAAAGTAGTAGAAGATGAGAACCATGTAATCAAAAACCTGTAAAACAAGATGAATTAGTGAGAAAGGCATGAGACAAAAAACGATAAATTAATATAAAGTTTGATGTTTTCAAGTTCTAAGAGACTTAAGAGGTTTGGAGAGTTTTAGTTTTGGAAAAAGGTAAGAGTTTAAGCAACTAGAGACTTACCAACACTCCGCTATGGAGACTTACCAAAACGCTCAAATCTGTTATGAAAGATGAGATATGGGAGAAGTCTCTACGAAATGACTTCCAAAAGTCTTCAATTACATTAAATGGTAGAAGACTTCTGACTTCCTTCCGAGTCTGTCTCAGATCTAAGAAACATGCATATCAAGAAGCATTCAAATGGCTTCAAAACATTGAAAACTTTTAAAATAAGATAAGAACTTAGAAAACAAAAAGAAATTTCAGAAGGTAAGAACGTTATGCAACAAGAGGTTACCATATGATTAAAAATATGATTTGTAGGAGCGGAAGATGAAAACCATATAATGAAAAACTGCAAAAATAAAATAAACCAGTGAGAAAAACATGAGATAAAAATGAGAAATTGATTTAAAGTTTGGTGTTTTTTAAATTCAAAGAGATTAGAGAGAGGTTGAAGAGTTTTAGAATGCGATACATTACATTTTTGTTGCAGCCATTTGAGAGGAAGAGATGGAACGCATAAATTTTTCTTTATATAAGGACACAAAATTTCAATAAAATTAAATATTTTCGGTTCAGAAGACTTTTAAGTAAATCTTCTAATAGAAGACCTCCTAGAAGACTTACATGAAAGTCTTTTAGGCACTAGGTTTACTATTCGCCCACAAGACTTCCGCGAAAGTCTTGTAATGCATTATTTGTTGAAAGACTTAAGTCACCCAAACCATAAATTCAAAATAACTAACTAACTAGAAACAAACATTTCATAAAACTTAAAATTAACTTTAAAAGTGTTTAAGATACATGAAACTGAACACCTATAAGTCAAAATTTAATTTTTCAAAAGATTCTAAAATCTAATCCTAAAAATACATACAATACTACAACATGTGTTACCAAAATCAACTTTAAAATGTTTAATATACACAAAACCAAACACATATATGTTACAATTCAGTTTTACTAGATCTTAATTTATTTCATTTCAAATGTTTATAATTACATGATTTCAATTTTTCTCACATCAAAATATTTTTTATAATAAATTATTTTTAAAATCTACTATATGAGAAAACTTCCTCGAAATCTTTCGGAAGACCTACAAAACCTCAGAAGACCTACAGAACCTCAGAAGACTTATAAAACCTCAGAATACTTTACGAGATTATATTAGTAAAAATGAATTCTAGTTTTTTGTTTAGTCATAAGGGGTTGGTTGTAATTTCACTAGTTCTTAGGTTAATTTTGCATTTGTTTCAAGTTTTGGTATACTTTTGGGTTAAAATCAAGTTTTGAGTCATATTTAGTAAATTCTCTTAAAAATAAAGTTAAATATTAGTTGATATACGTTGGTAGTCGTAATTAGAGGATCATTAGTGAAGGTGTTTTTTTTCTTATATCACTTCTCAGAATTATTGAAAACTGAAATGTTGTCACTAGACCATTATCATCAAGTTTTGCTATGTGGCCTTCATTTCTGTTAGAGATTAGGTGGCCTAAAGCTGATGCTTTCTCTTCCTTATGATTTATGAAAGGATCGGGCCTGACTGCCACACATAAGTACCATAGCAAAGCAACTTAAAATGTAATGAATTTTGAGTTTAGTTTAGGTTTCTATCAAAATCTCTAAAATAAAATCTTAGTCAATGTCCTAATTCTTTTGTACGTAAAAAGGAAAAAATAGCTATTACAGATTATCAGAAGTTTTAATAAAATATAGGCCTTTTAGATCCAAAACTACAATATGTAATATTACTTTCATTTTAAACGTAAACGTAACTTGAATTATGTAAGTTCTAGGTTTCACCTAAGGTAACTATACTCTATAAACCTATATGAAAAACTCAATTATGACAACCTGTTTTACAAGAACACCTATGTTTACAAAAAAGACCTATATTAGAAACTTGATACTAAATTTCTAAATTGCCGTTTGATGACTTCTCGCAGAAATAAAATAGTATTCACGGTAGGTTCAGACCATGCATTACTTTCCCTCACCAACTACACACATATCTATATCTTCTGGTTCTGGGTCATGCTTTCTTTTCCTTTTTTTTTTCTTTTTTTTTGTAATTTTTTTTTGAATATAATGAAGTTCGGGACTGAAACTCATAATATCTCAATTTGAAATCACATTTAATATTAGGTTTTTTTTTCTCAATCACTCGAACAAGAGATCTCAAGCACAATGACAAATAATATTTCCAGTTGAATTAACTACCTCTGGCTCTTTCTTTTTGTAATGCATCACATAATTCTTACTTTTCCAGCACGTCCATCACCTTCTTTAGATACTTTAACCAAAAGTAATAAGAATAATAGTAGTCATGTCTGGAGAGGTAGGTATCGGTAAAGGGGTAACGCGTAAAAGAAAACAAAAGAAATAATTTTCAGTGACCAACAAAGATGATTGGATGAGTCAACTGACACGCTTATGTTATAAACTATAATTTTTGTAAATCTCTTTTTGAATTCTGAGATCTGTAATTATCACTTATTTCACATAAAATAATGAGGAAACTAGGCTAAATAGAACTTATTTCACACATCATCTTCAGCTAATAATTATTTTGCAAAAAAAAAAACTCTTTATATACTAATTAGTACTGGTGTTTGGGGAGTGCCCGAAGTGCATTTGCACCTGACTCAAGAAAAAAACTTACAAAATTTTAGTCACTATTGGAGGATTTTACAAAAAATCAAGGTTTTTTTTCACAAATTAATCTTAATTATTATTATAAAAGTAGGCCTAGCACATGATCCACATGAATAATGAACCTCATATAAGTTATATGATAAAACGAGTATTTAAATACCAAATTCTCACAAATTCTCTAAAACAAATACACACTTTACATTAATATAAATATATCACAAACTTATATTGATTGAGCCATACAACACTCATAAGTTTTTCTCCATCTTGTGCTAGTGTAACAATCAGAAATATAGTCATCTTTCTTTTTGGTTTCTTTGCGGTGATCACACAAGCATCACAGTTACAAGAAATTCCATTCAGTTGCTACATCATGCAACCGCATGTTTTCAGACCCATATCAATGCTATACAAACAGCTCTGATAATCAACTTCGTAAACATCACATGTGACCATGTAACTAATACAATCTTAGGACTTAGCTATAATAGTTTCTATCGCAACGTGTACCCTTTTTGTGTATCTAGTCTTCGATGTATTAGGGATGATATACCTTTTTGTTGTGCGTACCAATTACCGCCGCCTATATGTCCTCTAACATATCAAGTTGTTGTTTCTTCTAGCCATGCAAATGTTTTTTTTTTAAAAGATTCATTTAGGTTGTTCAAATTATCATTGCAACATGAACCCAACCTTAAAGTAAGATCGAGACCATGTACGCAGATTGGTGTCTTGTATAGTTTGATTCACCAGTTTATTATAGCTCTTCAAAGCACTCAAATGTTCTCTAAAGTCTCTTAAGGTGTAGCTATTGGCTGTTTTCCAGGATTGTGAGTGTATCACTTTTTCTAGTTTGTGTCTCTCACACATGTGATGCTCTGCATTAGGAAGTTCGAGATGAACAACTTTCACCAGGCCCTTGAAAAAAAACCATGTAAGATACGAGTTTATTAGAAAAAAAGTATGCCAATCTCTTCATTTTTGCTTTTCTGACATAAATGTGAAGTTGCTCAGTATTAAATCTACTTTCAGGTAATTCACAAATGCCCAATTAAAGTAATTTTCAATCTCCATGACTGCCAATGCAATATGCACATTTCTGTTATTTGTATCTCTTTCAACCGCCTTTCACATCCCAATTCAAAAATGCACCATCTAGTCATATGATTGGTCTACAAGTCGACTTCCAAGCCACACATTGTTCTGCAAAAACTGTAGATATGTTAAAAACCTTTGCATGCTTCTTGGTATTGGTCCATAAATGGTCATTATCTATGTTATAGTTCATGGATTAGTCTTTTGAAGCCCTGCTTCATAATCCCAGATTCGAGAAAAGTATGTTTCATGGATTGCTCTTCTTTCCCTTATGATTCTAGTCTTAGCTTTTTGACATTGGACTTTAGTAACCGTAAAGTTATAGGTTTTCTTGATCTTTTCACCAATTTCCTTTGTTGTAAGCTTATGATTCACCCTAAATCCTTTCGCAAATAATTGTGCAATTGATGATCTCTTCATCATTTTTGAGTATTTGGGGTGAAAATGCGCATGTTCATTCACATAAACTTTATTTGTAGTTTATGTATCCTTTTTCTCATACGAACAATACACTCTCCTAGGGTAATCGTCATACTCAGTGTCAGAACAAACAACACCAAGCTTCATTTTTGTTGATATGTATAGTTTGATATCATATCTTTTTTTCAGAGAATACCTAAGAAGAGCTTGCTTGAAATCTAATGCAAATGAAAACGTTTTACCAAAGCTAAAACCTCATCTGCTGATGATGCATCCTCATGAGCTTCCCTTCGCACGTCTTTTTCTTTATCATAAGATGATACATGATCATGCATATTATCCTCCTTCCAGACACTGTCATCTACACTCGCTTTTTTATATCCTACATCATTTCTCCTCCTCCTCGTCCTCCTCCTTTATTTCATCACCTTCAACCACAAGTTGAGTTTATGATTCTCTACCTCTGCCTCAACATAGAGATATATTATTCCTCATCACCATATCAGGAAGAAACTATTTGTATTTTCAGAACGAAAGAGAGAAAAACAAGAGAAAATCAATTTGTAGAAGAGACGTTTTAGAGCTTAAGTTGGAATGAGAAGATGTGAGTTAGGGTCTAGGAGTGGATTAAACTTAACAGTTGGGATTTTTAGGTTTTTGTTCTATTCTTAATACAATGGTTTATCAATAACAATAACCTTTAACGGAGATTAGGAGATAGATTAATAATTTAGAAAATGTGTATCCAATATGGCTCAAACTTTAGTGTTTGTGATTTTCTTAGATTAATCAAATTATTTGGATATTTTGTAAGAGTTTGATATTTAATTACATTTTTTCTCCTAATTATATGTACTCCATTATGATAGGGATTTTACCACAATGGTCTAAAATTTTATTTTATGTACAAAATTAGGTCATTATTTAATTAAATGCAAATGTAACCTAAAATAGTAAAATAATATACATCTTTTATGTTCAAACAAAACTATCTATTTTTATGATTTTAACATTTCAAGTCTGAACTAAAAAGAAAGTATACTAAGTAGATTTTAGATGAAGCCTGTTCAATAATTTGATCCTATTATTATTATTATTATTATTATTATTATTATTATTATTATTATTATTATTATTATATTATTATTATTATTATTATTATTATTATTTTAAATTAAGTAAATTAATTTTATTTAAAATACGTCTAAATAATCAACATTTTAAAATATATAAATTAAATTTAATAAAATAAAATAATCAAGATGTTAACTGAAAATTTTGATTATTAAGTGAAAAAAGAGATTAGGAGACTTTATTTGAAGTATTCAAATATATATGGTGATTTTAAGTTTATG
This sequence comes from Moricandia arvensis, assembly GCA_905132765.1. Classification (NCBI taxonomy): domain Eukaryota; kingdom Viridiplantae; phylum Streptophyta; class Magnoliopsida; order Brassicales; family Brassicaceae; genus Moricandia; species Moricandia arvensis. Next base: position 85,838 of record CAJHQP010002226.1, read on the forward strand.
AGACTTCAAAAGAAGTATGCTAAACAGGAAACTTTAACAAAATCCCCTAAATTATAATTTAGTTGTTTTTCTGGTCTCTTTATAAAGAACATTTGCCTAAAATATCAGAATAAGTTTTAAATCTTTTATATCTAAAACACTCTCATTTCTTTCTAATTTCTATGAGTTTAAAAGCACCAAATACTTTAGTTTAATTTCTTAGTCAAATTTTCCATTTTTTCTCGTCATATTATATTATTTTATCTTTAGGTATTATCTTCCATCATTTTCATCTCTCCCTCCCAAAAAGTAAGATTAAGATCATAGATTTTAAAATTATATTTTGTGTTTAAGCAAAATTAATTTATACATTCAAATTCTGTGTGATTGTTTTACTACTATTTTAATTTAGATATTCTTGTTTCAATTTCTTTCAGATGTGAAGCTATTTCAAACATTTTCTAGATATTTAGATTTGAAAATCAATTAATACAGTAGATTTCTTATAAAGTTTAGTAAACTATAAATTTTAAGATGACCAACTCTATTACAACGTGACTTTAGACTTCTTTGTATCATGTCTTAATCATAACTCATTCTTTTCTTTGTACATATTCTCATTCATCTTTCCCTCCACAAAAAGTAGATTTAGATCTATAAATTGAAATATGTTTTTTTTGTTTAGATAAAAAAGATAGATTCAAACCCTATGTGATTGTTTTGCTAATATTTTACCTAAAAACTTCTGCTTTTGATTTTTTTTTTCATTTTTGATGTAATTTGTAACGTTTTTAGATACTCAAATTTTCCAGATATGAAAATTACTGTATACAACATACTTCTCATAAAAGTCTACTCGAATATGATTTTAAATTTCTTTGGCTCATGTCTTTCTTATTTTTTTTTATCTTTTTGTATGTATTATCTTTATATGGTTTTCATATTCCCCTCCCAAAATTAAGATTTAAATATACTAATCTTAAATAAATATTTTGTGTTTAGAATAAAGTTATAGATTCAAATAAAATTATAGATTTTGAACATCTGGGATTATACTGAACAAGAACAAGATCATTACAAAGCCGAAGAAATGAGAAATTTCTCTAGAAACAAATCTGAAGGAAAAAAAACTTCCCCAGAAACTAAGCCCTAACATAGGGAAGCACAAGATGACAAGGACCAAAAAGAAAGAACTAACAACATAATAAGATTAAGATCAAACAAAATATGACTTCAAAACAATAACCTGAGATAAAAATACAAACAACCAAAGACCAAGTGCACATACCATTGAAGCTTCTTAATTGATGGAGACCAGAGAAAATCGAAGAAGCCCCCGACCAACCATCAATTAAATGAGCCTCCAGAGCATAATACTTACCATAACATTCAGAATGAAGATTCTACTCCGGCAAGACATACCAATCTCCTGAAGACGGCGAAGTCCAAGAGAGTGGCAGCAACACACTTAGATAGAATCTTAAAGTAAGAAACAAGAACTCGATCAGATATGTGAAGTAGAATCTCAGAGAGAATGTACCAAACCGCTAACACCCAACTCCAAGGAAAGAGTAGCGGTGAGAAATCGATTCAGAGTGGATCCAAACACGTCTTCACTGAAGCAAAAGAAAATTGATGACATGCAAACAGTTATGGGAAGCTGAAAAAATAGATCAAGCAAGAAACTAGATAAATACAAGTAGCCCATTAAACGTAGCATTTATCAGTATCTCACCTGGATCATAAATTGGCTCAAGGCCCTTGCAATTGAGGTTAATCATGTATTATCCTCTCCTCCTTTAAGGGGATTTTCCACAATTTTAGAGCTTTTAGAATGATAAAACCATCCTTGCTTAAATCTAATGCACTTGTACCTTTTGCCAATGTGTTATTAAAATTAATGTACACATTTGGCTCTCCTAGAGTCTCAAACACAAAGCCTTGTAGTGAACTCACATGTATCAAATACCTTATTGGACTATAACCGAGGCAAACAACACCTAGAGCAAGCGGCTCCTCTTATTGCATCTTCTCGCCATGTTTTACCATACACCCGCCTCGATATTTTACTTTTGGCATGTGCTCTTAGCTTAGACTGGAAAGAAAGTATACTTATCTTTCCAGAAACGACCATGAATATCATTAGATACTCAGGTGGCCAAACTAGTCCAATATGGCGAAGAATGAGTATGTTTGTCCATCCCTCAAATCATCACGACCCCAACTCAGAACACTCTACTAAAATGCTCGATATGGTCAGGTGGTCAATTGATATGGTCACCATACTCCCTTTTGGCCTTTGGGTAGCCTTCAACCTTTATAAGTTCTAAGATGGTCCACCTCATGTTATCATGTCCAAACTCAAACAACAACTGTTTTAAAAATTTATTGTTAGTATGCATAACGAGTTGTTTTATCCTAGGATGATGTAGAAATGTTAAAAGTCATTGTCGAAAGACTATTTCTTGGCCTTTCTCTCCTCTTGCTTGACATGGCTGCTTGTTTGTATCATGCTCCCCCTCCTCCAAATGATTTGACTTCAAATACTGCTCTTTAAGGATGAGTGAGTCGTGAATGGCAGCTGATCTTTGGTCCAAAATGTTGTTAATGCTTTAAATCTCACACGTCTTCCATTCTGGTTCAAAGAATAGGTGTTGCAACCCCTTGAAAAACCTTTGATTCCCCATGACACCAAACTGGATACATATAAGAGTTTTTATCAGTAAATCACAATAGAAAGATCTAAAAATCCAATTTTCTAAATCACAATCTCAAAAGACTATTTATAAATTATGGGTGCCCCAAAGTGCTCCTTCTTCCGCCTTGATTAGGTCATACACATGATCACAAAAACTGGTGTTCTGTCCACTTTTTTCACTTGAATGGCCGAGTGTCATCCTTGAAAAAAGTGGTCGGTTTTGTGATGTCTTGTGATTTTGCATTGTTTTACTAATCGTTTTAGTTCTCATTTTGATTATTTAGGTGCATTTAGAGCACATTTAGGTGCATATAATTTGCATTTTTTTGTATTTCCAGTTTGGAGAGGCTCAAGTTGAAGTTTGGAGAATTTAGTAAGAAAACATGGACAAAATTCAAGGAAATCTGGGCTGTTATGGCTGCAGACCAAGCCCGTCTGCAGTCAAGGAGCAAGAAGAATCGAGAGAAGGAGGTTGAGCCGGGTATGGTTCCCGCAGACCTGGCTCGTCCGTGGAATCAAGGCATGACCAACCAATCTCGAAGGATGAACCACTAACGACGAACGTGGACCACAATCGTCCGCGGAAACCAACCAGGACGATCAAATCTCAAGTGGTCAACTACGGATACTCACCCATTTGTTTTGGGTCAATCTGGTTCGAGATTGAAGGTACTATAAATAATATTAGACATAAAACATATATGTATGACTCATTTTCTCTCAAGAACACTTTGCAAACTTTGGAACTTTAAGTATTTTCTTCATAAAATCTTGTCTTTATTATGATTAAGTTTTTATCTACCATATTTATTCTTAAATTTAACATGTGTTTAAAAATTTCCATGGAGATTAATGAGTGGTCACTTATTAGATTCATTTGTTTGGTAGATTAGGATGATGAATGGATGATTAAAGATTTTTTATGTTAGATTAACATTGTTTCTTACATATGAGATGTGTTGAATCATTCTACGTTATGCTTGATTATTAAGTACCACAATGACATAGTTTCTCTAGCATCTAGAGTGTACTTATTTAAAAAAATTACATATCAAGTTTTGGCGCCATTGCCATCCTAGGATTGATTTGAGCATTGAGATTTTTTTTGATTAAGACTAAGTCGTCTGCTTTTTCGTTATTCACTTCCTTACTTTTTCTCTTTGCCTATGCTAGGTGAATGAACTTGAAGAATAAAGTCTCTACTAATATACAAAGTGTTTAAGATATTGGATTTTTGATAATGGATTTAACAAAGGAAAGAAAAGAAAAAAGGTTGTTCACTTAGATAGATTGAGACTCTAAATGGAGTGTCCTCATCAATGTAAAGAGCAGGTTAATGCTATATAGGGAAATTGCGAAGGAGCTTGACATTACTCAAATTACTCTATGAACAACTTTCTCTCTCAAATAAGAGGTTTAGTTGTAGTACTTAGGGATCAAATCTACAGGGAGCGTGGGCACCCAATAGACGAGATGTGTTATGATTAAGCTAGCTACTAAACTATAAAGCACTAAATAATAATGATTGATTAAGCAATTGGTTTGTAGACAATAAGAATAAATAGCTAGAATTAGGGTTTCAGGCAATAGAGTTATGATATGTAGATACTAAGGATGTGTGATAAACCGTCCTAGAAATCGAATGCAATAGTAAGATATCGAGCTCTCGTTGCGAGTCTAATCAGATGACTAAGTGTTTGTTCCAGCTGTAGCATGTGAACAAGCAGTGAGTGTCGATCGATACTATGGTATGAGTGTCGATCGATACTTCCTTAGGCGGACATCTTTAGTAACTGAGAACACTCAGTCGCAAATGCTACTCTGAATTGTCTAAATTTTTTCAAACATTCCATCGTGTAAATGAAAACTTCGAATTCCATATGGAAGGGTGCAATGCTTCCTTTGAAGTTTCTAGCCCCTTCAGTCCTTCATATCCCTTAATTGCACTATACCAACCGTGACTTCAAAAAATCCTTATCTTTCTATGATCAATCTGTGAAACACCATTTTTATATTCTTCATCGGCAATTTGTGAATCGTCCTCCTGGGGAGTAGAATTTTTGTGGAACACCATAATGTCGTAGCATTTTATACTATAGAAGAAGAAATTAATTTTTTTCATTAGAAGTTAGAACCATGGAAGAACAAAACCATCATTACTGCTCATTACTCTCAAGACGTATACCATGTCTGTAGAGTATTATCTCCCACGTAACGAATACAATAGTACACTGATTAACAAGTTTTATTAGTACGGAAAATAATATATATACATATATATATATAATTTGTGTGTGTGATTATGCTTTAATTCATGGTTGGATAATCAAAATTTGGTTGATGGGCTCCCAAAATTGTAGATTTTAAGATGAAGGGAAAAACTGTGAAGATTTTATTGCTCCAACGAGAAGACATCCTCATATTCCGAGGTCTTTTACATTTTTTATTCGTTGTTTTAATGTCTCATATAGTACACGTGGATGTAATTTGGGAACGAAATGTCATACATATTGTCT